>VHIG01000020.1:0-83217 GCA_008121275.1 Drosophila lowei | reverse complement strand
ATAGGGGCAGAAACCTTTTTGAGTTAATGTGTAGGCCAATTAAAGGCAAGTTCCGAACATCCATCAATCCAGAAAACATTGTTGGGATGGATTGTATCAGGAAAATATAAGGCATCAGCACAGGATGCTGTATGCAATATCGCTGTTGGTAGCGATCATTGTTCTCTCGACTCTCTGGTGGAGCGCTTTTGGGAATTGGAACAGGTCCCAGAGAAGTCGAAGGCTGTATATACAGCTGAACAATTGGCTTGTGAACAAAACTTCAAGCAGACTTTACGCAGGCTCGAATCGGGTCGTTTTGAAGTGGGACTGCCATTTAAAATAAATCCCAACGTGTTGGGTTTCTCGTTCGAGACGGCAAAACGCCGCTTTCTATCCCTAGAACGCAGACTTGCACGAGATCAGTATTTGCATGATCTGTATATGGAGTTTATGAAAGAGTATCTCATCCTTGGCCACATGTCATTGCTTCCAGGCACTCCTCCAGGACGCCATTACTACATTCCACATCAATGTGTCCTGAGACCTGATAGTAAAACCACCAAGCTACGCGTCGTTTTCGATGCATCGAGCAAAACATCGACTTCAATCTCATTAAATGAGACTTTGATGGTGGGTGCAACTTGTAGTGGTTGCTTGTCGGGCGTATAGGAAAGCCTATTTCTTTTCTTCGCCTGAAAGTAGGCCGAGGTTATTTGTACAATTTATATATATATATTTATATATTTATATAGTATATTATTTATACAATTAGATATCACACCTCACCGAGATACTTATTAATTATTAAGTTTATTTCCGATAGTTAGTGTATATTTAGGTTGGTTTAATTTCCATGTTCCTTGTCATGTGGGCTAGCGCCACCTAGGGGTGACAGTAAGAATATGCTTAAAACGAAAAAATCTCCCCACCATTTCCATAACCGTTCAAGGTGAATGGCGAAGGATCGTGGAAAGGCAGATCCAGAGAACCAAATTTTGTTGGTCGGTAGCTCCGCCCAAGTCGTTCTTTTCTTCTTCTTTCTCGTGGCCCGTACACAAGCATTCAGTTGCGCGGTGAGAAAAAAAATAATACAAATAAAATTCAACCTCCGTAAAACCCGTGGTGTGAAACAAGTGTACCTAGATAGAAAAAAGAACCCAAGAAAGCAGATTGCGTTCCAACCGAAAACGAGTACCGGCTCTCGATGCGCTAGGAGCCCTAGTTAGATTTTTCGAATTTTTTGTATTTTCCGCTTGGTGTCAGCAGCCCCAACTCAAAAACACCTGGAAAAAAGAGGGAATTAGCACCTCAACCCCATCCCCTATTTTCGCAGTGCCAGTTCCAACCGGGTAAATATGTGCATTAAGAACTGTTAGAAAAAAGTAGCCTGATCCGTATTTTCAAATTCCACATTAGAATCGGTACTTAGTTTGGGAAGTATCCAAAAGCTCGCAGCCCGAGCTTTAAGCCCCCGCACTACGAACCAGCTGATCCGCGGGTCGCGGGCAGTGAACCTTCGCTTAAATCCCTTCCCTTTGTCCTGATTGGATACTGTGATGGTGGATGCTTATTAGTTTCCGATAACGTTTAGCCTGCATCGGAATTGCAGTCCATAACCCCTGTGCGATGAAATTTTCCTCTACCGGAATCGAAAAAAAATAGCTTCAACATAGCTTTATTGCCGAGCAGTAGATGCCATAGGTATCGCCTAAATGGATTCCGTGATTCGGGCCTAGCTGGACAACGTTTATTTAAAGTAAATCTACGACCTGCCGCCAAGTAGGTGCTCTGTTAGTGAATATGTCCGTGAATCCCGAAAACAAAAAGACAGAGATGTGTCAGCATACATTTGTACACACAGCCCATTGTCGCCACTGTCAGCCAGAATTAAGATTTTTGGTTGCCGCTCAACCCTTGAATCGGGGTCCGTTGATATGTCTTTTTTGTAAAGAAGGATATACTTTAGTGGATAATCGTGCGCCGAGAAAGAAAAAGCAAAAAATCGCACGGCCGAACGTAAAAACCCCGGTTGCTTAAAAGTTTCTTCGCGCGTCCGTTCGGCTGGCCCGCGACCGATAGCACGGCTGTACGATTTTGTTTTGGTTTGCAGGCAAAAACTTAATGCACCAAATAATAATAAAGGAACCAGCTACGAAAATGTTTCCGCGACAGGGTGGCCTAAACAACAACTGGGTCACGCTGCCGAATATACCTTTTCTTTATTTCTTTGCTTCCCTCTTACCCCGCATAGTTATGGGCAAACCTTCGTTTTGGAGGGAAAAGGTTTGCATCGTTTCCTTAAACTTTTAAACTAGAAATAGCGATTTTTGTTTTCCCGTTATTAGTATTGTTTTTAAAAAAATTATGTCGAACTAGAATTGAAGGAACGGGACATGTGTACCTATATGGCGCTGAATATATTAGCATAATTTAACGATGCCATTAGACCGAAGCCCGCACTATAAAATTCAGCCAAAAAGAGAGCGAAACCGTTTGCTGTGTATGCATTTATCAAGAAGTCCCAGTAATAATAGCTATAGCCATTAGCTACCAGGCTCCTACTTTTGTCCATTTAGCCTTGCTTTAGTGAACGCTCAGGAGTTAGTGTTTTTGTCCATGAGCAGAATGCGCTGATAGTTTCGAATAAAATTTGGAAGAAGAATAGCAGACGTTACCGTATCAGGCAACCATGCCGCCTGGGGAGCAGGGATGACCAGTGACCGGGATCTCGATCGAAATCCTGAAAATCATTGGCAAAACCTAGATCATGGTGGCGTGGGGGTCCGGGCGTTAGCTGAACCAGAGATGGCCTAGTGTTTCTAGGTCCCTATTCTGCCCATACTATCTTTGCCCAACTGCCAAACTTGCGGCAGCAGTGGTGTAACGATCAGCAGCTTGAACTGTCCTCCCAGCCACAAAATGAGTACGCGAATTTTAATAAAATAATACCAGCAGGAACAGAACAGCTAACTCCAGGGTTACCCTAAAGAACCCATCCCCATTTCCGACCAAAGATAACAGCTCCAGAATGCAGCGTCCAGTTCCACGGAAAGCCGACCACCAGCACATAGGCAGTCATCTCCCCGTTAGGGTTAAATCAATTATTTTATTTGGCGCTTTAGGTTATCCGAAAGGCTGAAGGTCAAGCATGACGTAAACTAAACCGTCCGGAGCGAACTAACATTGTCATATCCACCCGTGTCGCCCCAATCAAAACCAGTTGCGCCCGGATCGGATTAGCCAAATTGTTGAGAACTGGAAGTTGAGGTTCCTGCGAGCAGTGCATGTCAATAGATGATTTTGTATCGCGTAGAAGCCCTGACCAGCCAGACATTTGATCCTGGGATTGATACCGTGGATGGTGGATGCGATTAACCCGATAACGTTTAGCGGGTGAATGGGACTGAGGGATCCATAAAAGCGTACGTGAGTAAGCTGGATTAAATCGATAATAGCTCTGAGATCGCAGTTTTCGGAGGACGAATATGCCATAGCAGTGAAATCAGAACCGCGATCACTGGTAGGGAAGTTGGTTCGACACAACGAACAGTTTGAGTAAATTTACGAGGCCACACAGTTGCAGTATTGTGAATACAAGCTCCGTAGCCCATGAAACCGAGCAGGCACCTTGTTAGCTTTGTCCAGTTGTCGCCAAATCTGCTCAATGACATACAACATGATTTTTTGTTGCCGCCCATACAGAATCGGGGTGACAAGGGTGCAGCAAGCGTGAAAGGTTTCTCTCTAATTGCCAAGCCAATCCCGGCTATTCGTCGCCGATTTATAATCAGGCTATCGAAATGTCGAACCAGACAGAAGGTTGCTGAATCCGTTTCGAAGAAGCTGACGCTTTGATATCGACGCGATAATGGCTTTCTTGCTGGAATAGCAATAAACAAGCATAAACGAATACAACCCCCGTAACCGAGCGTAAGGTGTTTCTTGTTATGGCTGACGAGCACCATCGTAAACCATGGGCGTGCGGAAAATGTAGTCCGTCAAAATGTTTCAGGCATCTGCCGCACCGACATCGAGAGCCGTAAATTGGGTCACGAAGGCGACGAATACTTTTCTTTATTCCAGGGCCTTATCAGTTCTACCACGATCCCCACTGGCAACCCTGACATGATAACGACCACATGGACACCCCAAAGGACGACGATGAAATATCGTTTTTGCGTTGTCAAAACTCGAGATTGTTTGTCGTAGAAATTTGTTCCGAACGCAGAGTAAAAATACACGCTTAAAGCAGTTAATATATAGCATCTTTTACGATGTAATAGACCGAAGCCCGGATTATAGGACCCAGCCAAATGAGCGAAACCGTTTGGCATGACGAGAAGTGGATTACCCAGGCCACAGGCGCTACCAGCTGTAACCTTGGGGTAAATCACAGAAGAGTTAGCCGTTCAGGAAAAAACCCTGTCCAGGTGCAGAACTGCGATGAGCAAATCGAACTTTAATTTGGCAGAAGAAAGCAAGTTATTCTAGGCCCTTGGTCCTCCACACTCATTTGCAGTTTCGTGACCAGATCCAAAACGAATATGTAAAAATCTTGCAAAACCGTTATCCGCAGGAGTTATATGCAGAATAGACTTTGAAGTAGCTTTAACCTGAAGGCCGTAGTTTTCCGGTCCAATGGAATAATCCAGATTGGCGGCTAGAGTGCCAACCGCCAACCTGATGCAAGCAGTTTTGTCGGAATTACAGCAGAAGGAATTGGTCTGCCAGCGTACAAATGGTTCCTGTTTGCCAGAAAAAGGACGGGGAAAGCCAAACTGGCAATGCAGCACACCCAAATAGATCTAACGCGAGAAGGGCCCATAAAACATTGTCACTCCAGAATGCGCCTCCAGTTCGAAAAATGTATACACGAAGAATAGGCAGAATGTTAGGCCTGGGGTGATTGAATCCTTTGGATAGCCCTTTTATCCGTCAGGAAAACGCAGCGTAACTACTAAACTCAGCGTCCGAGCGACCTTTGCCTTGATAGCGGAACCTTAACGGAGTAACAGCCAATCATCAGTTGCCCCCATTGATGGGATTTTAGCCAGACTTCCGAAAGCGAAATTGAGATTTCAGGGCATCGATCTTAAAGATGATTTTTGGCAGATTCGTAGCTTGACCCCAAGACATTAGGGAGAAGACGGAATTGTTGCCTGGGACGCGAGCAATTCACGGTGATGCCGGAAGCGCGGGTTGCATGCCCTACAGACCATGATCACCAATGGATACACCTATCAGCCTTTGCGAAATTTTGCAGGTTTTAGACGATCACAGTGAGTTTTGGTCGGGAAGATTCGTTTGACGTCCGTGTTGAAAAACAGCCGACCGGCTGTACAAAACAATCGACAACGAACGAACAGCAGTACAATCTTTTGTCGTGACGTAGCGTCTAAAGTTGGGCCAGGAGGTCATAGGGACGGGATGATCAGCAAACGGATCCCGTTAAAGGTTTCAGCGCATCTGGAGTTTCCAGTTTTGTAAATCGGTAGAATAAAGTGCGACGATTTGGGGAACCATTACGAGATGGAAGATAAATTTAGGTAAACTTATCCGAAAATGCTGCCCCAAAAGACGCTAAAGCAGTGACCATCGTAATACAGGTTAACCAACGAAGCGCAAAAGGGCGTTTGAAAGTTTAAAACACCAAATGTGATCCAGTCCTGGGGATTTGTAGTTTTGCTTGTCCATTTGAAATTCATTGCGATGCTTCGCCTGAAAGTAGGCCGAGGTTATTTGCAAACTGATATATATATATTTATATATTTATATCGTATATTATTTATACAATTAGATATCACACCTCAGCGAGATACTTATTAATTATTAAGAAATTTCCGATAGTTAGTGTATAGTTAGGTTGGTTTAATTTCCATGTTCCTTGTGGAAGGGGGCTGGGCGCTACCTAGGGTGACAGGTAAGAATATGCTTTAAAAACGAAAAAAATCTCCCCACCATTTCCATAACCGTTCAAGGTGAATGGCGAAGGATCGTGCAAAGGCAGATCCGAGAACCAAATTTTTGTTGGTCAGTAGCTCCGCCCAAATCGTTCTTTCTCCTCGTGGATCTATCAAGCATTCAGTTGCGGTGAGAAAAAAAAATAATAAAAATAAAATTAAACCGCCGTAAATAACCGTGGTGTGAAATAAAAGTGCACTAGATCGGAAAAAGAACCAAGAAAGCAGATTGGGTTCTAAACGAAAACGTGAGTACCGGCCTTCGACAGTGCTAGGAGCCTCGAGTTAGATTTTCCGGATTTTTTTCTGTATTTTCCGCTTTGAGCTGGTGTCAGCAACACAAAACACCTGGGAACAGTCGTTAGCACCTCAACCCCATCCCCTATTTTCGCAGTGCCAGTTCAACAGGGTAAATTTATGTGCATTAAGAACTGTTAGAAAAAGTAGCCTGATCAGTATTTTCAAATTCCACATTAGAATCCGCACTTAGTTTGGGAAGTATCCAAAGCTGCAGCCCGAGCTTTAAGCCCCCGCACTACGAACCAGCTGATTTTGTGGAAGTCGCGGGCCGTGAACATTCGCGCGAGGCGAAGACAGCCGTCTGATCGGGCTTAGTGCGGCGAATTCAAAATAACCGTTTTCGCGTTCAAAACCGGGCCAAGAAGGCGTTAACCCGGAACTTGCAGTCAGCGTAGGACCGAAGCCGCAGAAATTTTCCTACCGGGCTGGAAAAATAGTGCACCACGTGTGTTGAAAACCTCCCGGCGACCTTATTTTATCGCCTCTCTTGTTCTTCTCGTGATTCGGGCCTAGCTGTTCAACGTTTAGTTAAAGTGCAGTTGAGGCCAGTGTTTGTCATAGGTGCTCGTTAGTGTCATTATGTAGGCTGAATGTACCGAAAACAAGCCCTAAAGAGATGTGCTCACATACATATGTACACACAGCCCATTGAAAGCCACTGGGCCAGCAAGATCCCACCGTGACTCGCATTCCTTGACCCTCGCAGTCCGTTGATATGTCTGTTTTTGTGTAGTTGGATATGATGTGATAATTGTAGAAAAGAAAAGAAAAACAGAAAAAACCAACAACACCTGAAAAGTTTAAAAGCCTTTTACAAGTTTAAAAGTTTGAGCTTAAAGCGTCCGCTCGGCCAGGAGGTCAGCGAGCTTATGCCATGCAGCACGTGCTGTACGATTTTGTTTTGGTTTGCAGGTAAAAGCTTAATGCACCCAACACAGCGACACGCCCAGCTACGAAAGATCTTTCGCCGCGGGAACACAAACAACAACTGAGTGAGCTTTATAATATACCAAAACTACATTTCTTTGACCTCCCAAAATTCCGTGACCGTGGCCAAAGCTTCGTTTGTCTTTGCTGAGCTGTTTGTCGGTCGTTGACCTCACACTTTTAACCAGGCAAAGCTGATTGGCCTTCTGCCTTTACAGTACGGTAAAACGAATAGTATGTCGGGCTACTCACTGGAAGCCGATGTGCTGGGACATGTGTACCTATATGGCGCTGAATTATTATCTTTCTATTTAAGGAAAAATCATTAGTTTATATCACTATAAAATATCGTATATGCACTTATAACTATTTATGCTTATTATTTATTAATCTAAATATTCCCTAGTAATAATAGCTATATCTCTTGTGACGCTTTTCGTTCCTACTTTTGTCCATTTAGCCTTGTCTTGGAGTTCTCTGTTAGTGTTTTTTGTAACATGAGGGTATCTGAATATAGTTTCTAATAAAATGATTGTTAAGATGAATATGTGCTAGACGTTACCGTATTTGGGGAACCATGCCGCTCAGGAGCGAAATAGGATAACCAATACCGGACCTCCAGGGATCTTGATATTAATATTGGCCTTTTCGGGATCATGGTAGGTGGGCGTGGCACGACTCCGTGCCAACAAAACAGAGCTGTCCGACGCGGTGGTAGATCCCTATTCCTTCTCTATACTACCTTTGCCCAACTATACTTACCGTACCCTAACGATCCTTTCCTTGTCCCCCCTCCCATTCCCAAATAAAAAATTACGCGAATTTTAATAAAATAATAACAGAAGGAACAAAGCAACCCTAACTGGAGGGTTAAAAAAAAAGAACCCATCCCCATTTCCGACCAGAGACCAGCCGTGGAAGCGAGCGCGTACTCCTTCTCAGTTAGCCGACCACCAGCTTCATTGTGCGAAGATTCTCTTCGTTACTCGTTACAAACTATTCAGAGGGAGCTTTACGCAACTCTTGACCGATTTCGATTAATTCGTTTTGCGCTCACAGCTGACATCTCCAAAATGTATAGGCAAGTTCAGGTCGCCGAAGAAGACCGAAATTTCCAATTGATTCTGTGGAGGGATAAGGCAAATGTAGATGTTCAAACGTATCGCCTGAATACGGTTACTTATGGGACAGCCTCAGCTCCATTTCTGGCCATCCGCTGTCTCGTTGAATTGGCAGACGTTTATGCTGAGTCCCATCCTATTGCATCATAAGTCATAAAAAGTGACTTTTACGTTGATGATATGCTTACAGGAGCAAACAGTTTGGAAGATTTAGAACGTATTCGGCTGGAAGTGTGTAAGGTCTTAGAAACCGGGGGTTTTAAGTTGGCCAAGTGGGCGTCAAATCATCCCCAGCTGCTGTCCGATAGTGGCCAGGAGAAATCGCTGCAGTTTGATCCTTCGTCGTCTGTTAAAACGCTCGGAATTAGATGGAATCCGCAAAATGATTTGTTCCATTATCATTTAGATGACTCATTTGATTCATTGACCCCTACAAAGCGAAACATCTTGTCAGTTGCGTCCCGATTGTTCGACCCATTAGGGTTATTATGTCCCTTAATAACTAGGGCAAAAATATTGCTGCAGCAATTGTGGCGGCAAAAGTTGGATTGGGACGAGTCGGTTCCCATGAGTTTGCACACGAGTTGGAACCACTTCAAGCAAAATTTGTTTGAATTAGACAAGATAACCATACCTCGCTACATTGGCCTTCCCACGCATAAAAGCGTTCAGATTCACGGATTCGCAGACGCATCAGGTGAAGCGTACGGATGCTGCATTTACATCCGTACCAGTGATGGTAAAAAATGTCGTGTCTAAGCTTCTTACCGCAAAGTCTCGAGTAGCTCCTCTCAAAACGAAATCGATTCCAAGACTCGAATTGTGCGCAGCACTCCTGTTATCCACTTTATGGGCTCCAAGCGAGACCGCGCCTGGACAAATTCATGATCGAAAGTGTGAACTTTTGGTCGGACTCCCAAGTCACCTTGTACTGGCTGGAAAGGGATCCAGCCACGCTAGCAACGTTTGTGGCCAATAGGGTTGCTGAAATCCAGGAATCTTCAAGCGGTGTGACTTGGCGGCACGTTCCTACTGAGCAAAACCCAGCCGATTTAGTGTCACGTGGAACAGACGTAGACGGTATAACGTGCTCATTGTGGACTGATGGTCCCCAATTTCTGCTCAGAATTCTGAGGAGTGGCCATGTCTACATCAGGTTGATTTGTCCCTAGAAATGGAACGGTCGGAAAACAAGAAGTGTTTGGCAACACATTCAGTGGCAAAGTGTCAGGCCAATGATTTCATCGAGTTGATTGAAAGATGCTCTTCTTTGAGAAATTGCTTCGGATTATGGCATATGTAAACCGGTTCCTACAAGGAAGCAAGCGTAGTCGAGAGGTCGTTCTGTCAGCCAAAGAACTTATGGTCTCATTTCTAAGGCTGGTGGAAGTAGTCCAAAGACACGAGTTGGGACCAGAATTCCACAAGCTAGCGAGGTCGGAAATCCTGTCACCGCATCTTCAACGACTAAACCCGTTCATACATACGAGCGAACTCGACGGAGTAACGCTGCGACTGATTCGAGTGGGAGGAAGGTTGCTCAACGCAGAAATTCCGTACGACGCCAAATTTCCTCTGCTGCTGTCGCAAAGTCGCAGTTCGTGACGCTTTATCTTCGCAATTTGCATCGGACTCACTACCATGCAGGCGCCAAAGTCATGGTTCTCGTTGCTAAGGCAGCAGATATGGCTAATCAATGCTCGAGAAGCATGTACAAGGATCCTGAGAAATTGTGTGCACTGCTTCATGGGAAACCTGCCAGCTGATAGAGTGCGAAGAGCTCGGCCCTTTTTGATTTGTGGGGTAGATTTCTGCGGCCCATTCTGCGTGTCTCTCAAGATTCGCGGCAGGCCCCTATTAAGACATATGTAGCCGTCTTCGTCTGCTTTGTATCAAAGCTGTTCACCTGGAGCTTGTAGCAGATTTGTCCACTGATAGTTTTTTATCTGTTTTCAAAAGGTTCATCGGGAGAAGAGGCCTTCCGGAGAAGGTGTACAGCGACAACGCCACCAACTTCGTGGGCGCGAGCAAGGTGCTGAACGAGCTGCATCAAGCGTACCAGAGGGACCAGGACCGGCTCAAGGCGTACGCAGCGCGCCAAGGCGTCGAGTGGTATTTCATACCACCGAGAGCACCACACTTCGGCGGATTGTGGGAGGCAGCCGTCAAATCAGCCAAGCAGAGGTTGGTACGCGGAGTGGGCAACGCCAAGCGGACCGCGGACGAGCTGTGCACCCACCTGGTAGAGGAAGAGGCTCTTCTCAACTCCCGGCCAATCGCGTCCCCAGGCAACGATCCAGCGATGGAGAAGCGCTAACGCCAGGGCACCTGCTGATCGGGCAGCCGCTTCTTTCGCTGCCGCCCGAATCAGATCAAGACGACAGATGCAGCAGGGGAAGCTTCGCGTATTTGAAGCGGTGGCGAATGCTGTCAGCGCTCAAGTAGCAGTTTTGCAGGGCTGGTCCAAGGACTACCTGGTCAGCCTGCAGAAGCGTCACCAGTGGGCTACCAAAGGGCCAGACTTGGACATTGGCTGTCTGGTGCTCGTCCACGAGGACAACACACCGCCACAGAAGTGGACCACAGGACGAGTGGTGGCCGCAATCAAGGGAGAAGATGGGAGAGTGCGCGTCGCCGGTGCGAACACCCACGGGCGTAATTAAACGCCCCATACACAAACTGGCAAAATGTTAATAGACGGTTGAAGCACCGGAGGTCTTCAACGGGGCCGGAACGTTGCAGCAGACGATCTTAATTACCCTACCTTAGCGTGTGCGATGTTGTGAGCAGAGCTTTTGCTCTCACACGCCGCGCTCTTGTACTGCTCTCTGCGCATGCAAGATCGGCTCGGCGGTGGAGTCGGGGAGT
This sequence comes from Drosophila lowei, assembly GCA_008121275.1. NCBI lineage: Eukaryota > Metazoa > Arthropoda > Insecta > Diptera > Drosophilidae > Drosophila > Drosophila lowei. Next base: position 72,059 of record VHIG01000020.1, on the reverse strand, counting down.
TATTGCTATCTCTGGCTGCGACCAGTCCAATAAATGCTTTGAAGTCAAGCACTTGTTTTATTTGTTCATAAATTACCTGACAATTTAAAGTACAAAATCGCTACTAGAGCCCGCTGGACCGGAGTCATCATAACGTTTAACTTGGAAAAACTCTTCCGAATTTTTAGTAGAGTTGCGGTCGCAGCAGCAACTCACAACGTTCCCCCTCGTTATTAATACGTTTAATTTCCGAGTCCACCCGGGGGCACCATGAAATTTTAGAATAGTTTTTCTAAATATGAAAAAACCGAAATCTTGGGTGGCTGCAAATTATTGTATTTTACGACGAAAAAAAGAAGTGCGTGCGTTCGTTTCAATAGATTTTTGCGACTCTTTTCAATGTATTCAAAACAATTTCTTCTTAGCCTATCTTACCTACGGTGGCAAAGCGGGGCGAATTCGCCAAGAGTGAGAGAGCGAGCTTTTATTGCGCTCCCGCTTTGCCCTAGCCTAACTTACACTAGACTTCCCAAGATTCGAACCATTATAATACAGATCATACGCCAAATGGCGCTACACATGGAATTGAATTTGTTGCAGTCATAGTTCGTATTGTGTCGGCATTTTTTCTATTTAACCTGCTCCTACATTCTAGCAGGTCCAACTACTTAGGTTTACTTAAACCACCTCTCTGCAATTAATACTGTCGTATCTGCATTAGGTTTCAATGATCAAATTATTGTCATGGGGGATTTTAACCTACCATTTCTTTCTTGGCTGCCTTGCGACGACGCTAACCTGTTGCTTCCCAATTGCCACAATGATTTTATTAATGGGCTAATGGGAAATTTTCTTGTCAAATTAATGCTGCTAAAAACGTTAGGGACAGACTTCTTGACCTCTTGTTTGTTAACGATGTTTCTCAATATCCTTACCATCTAACTCTGTCGATATCCTTTAAGTATACCCGATCTGGTGGTGCTGGCACTTCCACGGCTCCTTGCCGCAAAAAGTGTTTTCGAAAAACAAACTTTATGGATTTCAATCTACATCTCTCACTTGTTTCTTTATTCATTACCGAACATAGACGCACCTGCCAACTCGTTTTTTAGCTCAATTTACTCCGCCCTTAATATATTTGTTCCAGAAATCACTGTTCCTGTATCGTCCAAGCCTCCCTGGCTCTCCAAGTATTTGTCTTTTTTAAAAAAGAATAAATCCAGGCTCTATAAAAAGTACCAGAAGACAGGCTCCACGTCGGCCTTCGCTCTATACTCCTCCTCCCGTTCTCACTTCATTGCCGTTAATAGTCAGTGTTATAATCAATACCTTTCACAATGTAGTAGAAACTTTCGTAGTGATCTTAAAAAATTCTTTTCGATCGTTAGCTCTAAGCGTAAGTCAAATGCTTTTCCTCCCTCCTTTTCCCTTCATTACCAGAACAAAACAGAAGCTTCTGCTGTTGGTATTGCAAATTTATTCGCTACCTTTTTCCAAACAATGTACTCGTCTTACTTTTACAACGCATCCAATCCGTATCCCTGCCATCTACCTCACGCTAACAGCATTTTTATACCCGATACTCAAAATGAGTATTGGGGTATATTAGATTTTTGGTGAAAATGGATGTGTGTAATGTCAAGAAGGAAGCGTTTCCGACCCCATAAAGTATATATATTCTTGATCAGCATCAATAGCCGAGTCGATTGAGCTATGTCTGTCTGTCCGTCTGTCCGTCCCTATCAGCGCCTAGTGCTCAAAGACTATAAGAGCTTGTAATGTACCAACCGCCTCTGTATAAATGTAAACAACAACAACAGTGCAGACCGTAGCGTAAGGCCGGTCTTAACGTTGGTCTTTCCCTGAGTATCCGGTTGGCAGTGAAGAAGGTCGATGGGACACAGCTAGCAAAAACAGGCTGTGGGGGGGTTCTTGACCCATTCCATCTCCAACCTCAGGGCACACATTTAAAAAATGTCCCTTGCCTTAATATTTGCATCCGTCGAGTCGCGCAATGCAGAGGGCAACGCGATCACCAACGAATGACGTGATAGTTAAATTTGAGCCTGACACTTACTTTCCTCTATTTCTCAACCAATACACACATTTTAATATATATATGTATTAGTGAGTCTGCTTGATGTTATGCAGCAACGCGTCACAACCCTCCCGACCTTTGAGCTTTTCTGCGCGTAATAAGAATCTGAAAAACTCCCAAAACCGATACCTATTATCTCTCTTCTTCTTCACATTACTTCCAGGAAATATACTTGTTGATTACTCCATAATATTTACTAAAACTTTAATTCTTAAATTCATAACAAGTTCTCATAACTTATACAACTACCCACCACCATTGTGCACCTGCACACGATTTTGTTGTTTTCTTGTTCTCTTATTTTCCTATTTTTGTATTTATATATTTGTAATCGGATAAATGTATTTTGTATGTAAATGTATGTTTGCTTTTCTTTAATGTATTCTTTTCATCATTTTCCTTCCCCTTTTTGCCACTCTTCTTCTCTAACGATTCTCTTTCTTCATATCTTTCTTTAAAAATTCTTTCTCTTCGTAATTTTCTTTAACAATTTTCTCTCTTCATAATTTCTTTAGCAATTTTCTGTCTTGATAATTTCTTTAACAATTTTCTCTCTTCATAATTTCACTTAACACAACACAACCGGCTGAAAAGAATTATTAGTTAATCAATAGCAAAGCAACATTAATAATAGTATGTATGTATATAAAGATGAAATGCAAATGTTTTCTATTTCAACCACCAACTAGACAAAGAAGTCAGCAAACGCAATAATCAAATAATCAAAACAAACACCGTAAGAATCGGAGTACGGGCTTTGCTGCTTGCATCGTTCTCTCTCCACACTCTTTTTTTCGTTTTACGTCGCTCAAGCGCATACTCTATCTTGCAAAGAAGGGTATGTCGCTTCGACGATCGTGCTGTGTTTCAATTGGTTTTACATAGTTCTTTTATTTATTTTTTTCTCTTTCTTGGTTTTGTTTGTTGAGACTCCCAGATACTCGACGAAGGCCTTCTCGAAAATCGGTTGTAGTTAGATGTTTTTTGGGTTTTAAATTTGGTGTTTTTCTTAATAGAGTATTTGTGTCGTGTTACATTGTTGTTTTGGTTGTTTCACAAGTCATTTCGGATCTTCTTGCACACAGTTTGCATGTTACAGTTAATTTTCACTTGTTCTTTTTTTTTTTTGGTCCGGTTGTGAATGTGTTTGTGATCTTGAATTTGTTTTGGTTTTCGATATTTTACTTTAACAGATTTTTAACGTTTCGTTAAACCCAAACTCCACTACACTCCCGAGATCGAACTGAAGTAGCAAAATTCTGCCGGCATGCCCTCGCCTGTGCTCTGCTTTCTTTCTTTTTGTCTCCAGAGTTTCTTTCTCCCGACGTTCTGCTCCGGTCGTTGACCCCGCTCACCCGCTCCTGACAATCGAACAGACCCAGACTGCGAAAAATTCGCGTTGCTGCGGCTGCTGGTCTGCCAAAGAATGTTGCGTCGGGGAGCCTAGCCACTTTTCTAGGGTTTTCCTGCCCTTGACGAAAACTGATCTTTTCTATAGAACCGTAATTTTTCCGTCTCCTTGTGTTGCTCGTTATGAACAAAAACACTGGTTGGAAACGCCCTGGCCATCCGAAAACTATTGGAGAATACATTTTTTGAAAATCCATGTGTTTTCTTTTAAATTCTTTTCACTCTATATTTACCTGGCCGAAATCTATGTAACTTTTGCCACAATTAATACCGGGAATTATTTAAAATTGTCCACGGATGCCTTCAATACTTTGCGATTCAAATTACTGGTCAGGTCTTCTGCTTTGCATTTATTTCTTTGGTTTTATTCGCGTGAGTTCTTTATTTTAAGACAAAAAGGTCTGTTCAGTTGCGCTTGTAAAATCCAAAAAGGAAGAGACAAATCTCTGAGCCCTTCAAGAACCCTTCTCGCTCCATTTAGAACAATCGAGTCGATCTACTTTCGCAACAGCTGATAGTGCTGCAAAACTCGCGAATTGTAAGTAAAAACGTAATGTGTTTGAATTTCCCGCCTAGTCGACAATAAAAAATCTTAATTGGAAGAAAAACTGCATACAAGTTTCTGTTTCTTATATTTCTGCCACCCATGAGCACTACAAGCTAGAGCAACGACGTTTTGTATCCAGACCTCTGTGATATGTCACTGTTACAAGTATATTTCAAAACATCGCCCCGCCCACTTCCGCCCCCACAAAGGACGAAAATCTGTGGCATCCACAATTTTAAAGATACTAGAAAACTAAAAACGCAGAATCGTAGAGAATGACAATATCTTCTAGACTGCAGAATCTAAACCTGATCGTATCATTATTATAGCCAGAATGAAGAAAACAATTTCATTTTTTCTCGCCCTGTCTCTCTCTAACACACACGTATCATAGCCGGCTTTTCCTATTGCTTAAAGTGAGTTTTTAGATCTCAGAGACTATAAAAGCTAGAGCAACCAAATTTGGTATCCACACTCCTGTGATATCGGACCTTAACGAGTTTGTTTCAAAATTTCGCCACACCCCCTTCCGCCCCAGCAAAGGACGAAAATCTGGAGCATCCACAGATCTCAGAGACTATTAGACCTGACTGTAGAGCTCTCACTGTTAAAAAAAACTATTTGTAACTTTTCACTGCAGAACTCACTACTACAAGTGTATTTCTTTTTGCTCACTGTAGAGAGCTCAGTGCTACAAGTGTGTTTCAAAATTTCGCCCCACCCCCTTCCGCAGCCATAAACAACGAAAATCTGTGGCAACCACAATTTTGAAGATAGGAGAAAATTAAAAACGCACAATCGTAGAGAATGGCCATATCTACCAGATTGCTGAATCTTGCCGAATCCGAATCAGATCGGATTATTATTATAGCCAAAAGTAACAAATCAATTTGCAGTGACTACGCAGCGCCCGTCGACACGTTCTGACTGATTTTCTGTCTCTCTCGCACGCACTCTTTGTCGTTTAATGTAGCCATACTGACTATGTATCGGGTATAAATGTAGAGTTGCGGTCGAAGCAGCAACTCACAACGTTCCCCCTCGTTCTACCTATTTTCGAGGAAAGCGTTGTTTTGGAAGGTTTGTCATCTATGGACATATCGTTTTCTGCGGGTCCAGATAATGTACCAAGTTGTATCTTAAAACACTGTGCCCAGTCCCATTGCCAACCCCTGACCTTTCTCTTCAACCTCTCTTTGGAACAGTCTTGTCTCCCAGTAAGTTGGAATGAGTCCTACATCATTCCGCTTCACAAAAAGGTTCAAGATTATATATTGAAAACTATCGTGGTGTCGCAAAGCTTTCCGCCATCATGAAGCTGCTTGAGTTCCTGGTCACCCGGCAACTGCAACATCTTTGTTGCAGCTTGATATCTCCGTCGCAACACGGTTTTTTTAGACATCGTTCAACATCGACTAACCTTGTTGAGTTTTCTAACTTAATCCACAGTGGCTTTCAAAGTGGTTTGCAGACGGATGTAGTTTTACGGACTTTAGCAATGCATTTGATTCTGTGAATAATTCTCAGCTTATTCACAAGCTCTTTTTTATTAGGGTTCTCAAAGAATCTATTAAATTGGATTTTGTCCTATCTCTTGAACCGCACTCAACGTGTTTTGTTTTCTAATGTGTTGTCAAATATCGTTAATGTTACATCAGAAGTGCCACAGGGAAGTCATCTGGGCCCGCTTCTGTTCATTTTATTTGTGAATGACCTTCCTCAAGTTATAACATACTTTACTACACTAATGTATGCTGATGATGTTAAAATCTATCTGCCTTTTTCTGATTGGTACTTGCACACACGCCTTCAACTGGATCTAATTGAAGTACTATTGTGTTGTTCAACTAACCTTCTTTTTCTGAACCTTTCTAAATGCAAACATATGACATTTTACCGTTGTTCATTTTGTCTCATACGTTCTAGAAAATCATGTCCTGGAGCGAATTTCGAGTTGACCTCGGAGTCCTATTTGATCATACGATGTGTTTTAACAGCCATATAGCCGCAACATTAAATAAAGCTAAATGTGTTTTAGCGTTCATCAAGCGTTGGTCCAAGGAGTTTGACGACCCGTACGTGACGAAACAACTGTATATCTCGTTAGAACGTCCGATATTGGAGTATTGTTCTTGTGTGTGGAGCCCGCAGTATAAAGAGCAGCAGGGTGTTATTGAATCTGTGCAAAAGCAATTTTTATTTTTTGCCCTTCGTAGTTTAAGCTGGAACTCGGGTATAATCTTGCCACCCTACCGATCAAGACTAAATCTTTTTGACCTGCCGTCGTTGCACCATCGCTGAATCTGTCATGGGGTAATGTTCGTACACAAGCTCCTTCTCGCGTTTGTTGACTCCCAAACTCTCTTGGGTCAGATTGACTTTGCCGTTCCATCTAGACCTACCCGTACTTTTAGGCCAACCCCCTTACCCATATGTAGGTCTAATTATGCCCAACATGAACCTTTTAGGGTATTATGCCACAACTATAACTCCCTCTGTCATACCTTATCCCCTGAACTATCCCTTAAGCTAAAAGCATGTAATATTTATAGTCACCTAAATTAAACAAGCTTTTAACTTCTCTTCTTTCCGCTTTTTTTAACTAAGTTCCATTATTAGCTGATAATTTTTAATTAAATAAATAAATAAATACGACCACTACACAGTCCGGGTTCAACAATAACTGGAATTCCTATGTGTAAAACTGATTCTTCCCGATTTCGCTATATTCATTACTTTCCCGCAAATTCCACCTTCCTTGGATATCTCAATATATAAACAGCACTTGAAAAATTCCTTGGATCGATTCCTTGATCTGAGTTTTGTATCGGATCCGACCATAGTGTTGTTAACCCGAGCCCTACCGCTCACTATACCTGAAGACGCCCACCATCCTACTTTCGAAGTGTCGCTAGATATAGTACCAACTGTATTGGATGGGTCGAATAGGCTATCTTAATGTGTCGATACCTTCGAAAAGCGAAGCTTAATAACCTCATTTTTTTAACCTACTTTCCTCTATTTCTCAACCAATACACACATTTTAATATATATATGTATTAGTGAGTCTGCTTGATGTTATGCAGCAACGCGTCACAACCCTCCCGACCTTTGAGCTTTTCTGCGCGTAATAAGAATCTGAAAAACTCCCAAAACCGATACCTATTATCTCTCTTCTTCTTCACATTACTTCCAGGAAATATACTTGTTGATTACTCCATAATATTTACTAAAACTTTAATTCTTAAATTCATAACAAGTTCTCATAACTTATACAACTACCCACCACCATTGTGCACCTGCACACGATTTTGTTGTTTTCTTGTTCTCTTATTTTCCTATTTTTGTATTTATATATTTGTAATCGGATAAATGTATTTTGTATGTAAATGTATGTTTGCTTTTCTTTAATGTATTCTTTTCATCATTTTCCTTTTCCTAACTTAGACGTAGCAAACGTGGGGGAGGAACACACCTTCGTGGGTCCCACCTCGTCAAACGTGCTAGACCTAACTCTTGTCACGGGAAAGAGTACTTTGGTATCTGACTGGAGAGTCCTCGAAAGACCATCCTTCTCAGACCATAAGTACATTCAGTTCAAGTGCGAATTCAAACACTCTTCGAAGATAACAGTCTATAGAATCCCCCGGAACACAAACTGGGCAAAGTTTAAAAAGACAGTTACTTCGAAGCTCGCGAATCCGGGCTCAGTGAAATCCGCGGAGGATATAGAGTAGTCCCTAAAGACCCTATCCAACGAGTTACTGAACGCCTACCATGCATCGTGCAAACCCTCGAGAACGAAGAGGAGGTCCAAGCCACTCTGGTGGAACCGAGATCTCTCTCTCCAAAGGAACAACCTCAAGGAATTCTTCAAGATCGCCAAACAAGCGAACGAAGAGATTGTCAATGAGGAATATAAAATCCTACTTAGGAGCTACAAGAAGGAAATACGTAAGGCACAAAGGAACTCGTGGAGAAACTTCTGCTCCAACATCGAGAAAGTGCCGGAAACCGCTAGGCTCCGGAAGCTGCTTTCAAAGCAGCCCACAGTACAGAGCCAACTAAAACTAGACAACGGACAGTGGACAGAGGGCAGTAAAGAAGCCCTAACAGCACTAATGGAGGCGCACTTCCCTGGATGCACCGAGGTCACTGACGCCGAGGAGCATCAGGACCTAGCAACCGAGGAACAGCACCCCCCAATAGGTCTGTTAACCACTAAGAGAATCCACTGGGCCATAGACTCCTTCGCGGGCATAAAAGCACCAGGACTGGACGGGATATTCCCAGCCATGATGAAGTTGACCAAAGAGGTTGTTACCCCATGGCTCTTCGCAATATACTCAGCATGCCTAAGTACGGGCTATATCCCCATCCAATGGAAAACCTCGAGAGTTGTCTTCCTCCCTAAGGCAGGAAAGTGCAGCCACGTGAGTCCCAAGGATTACAGACCGATAAGCCTTACCTCCTTTATACTAAAAACACTAGAAAAGCTGTTGGATTTGCACATCAGGAACGAGGTAGGGGGACTGATGTCAACAAACCAACACGCCTACACCAAAGGGAAATCAGTGGAGACGGCACTACACTCGCTAGTAGCCACCATCGAGAGCGCCCTTCACAACAAAAGTATGCTTTGGGAGCATTTGTGGACATCTCAGGAGCATTCAACAACGTGGCCACAACCGCAATAACAAGTCGCCTAGAAGCGAATAACATACACCCTGCAATCAACGTCTGGATCAAAAACCTCCTAAGTTGTAGACGGGTGCAATCGGAGTGGGGCACTGCTTCCATGGTAAAGGGGGCACACAGAGGCACACCTCAGGGTGGAGTCCTGTCGCCACTACTGTGGAATTTGGTGGTCGACGACCTCATCAAGAGATTTGAAAGGAAGGCCCCAAAGATAACAGCTTATGCAGACGACATAAGCATACTTATTACGGGTGTATGTCCATCGACCCTCAGCTCCTTAATGGAACGTACACTCAGGGGAGATACGTGAGTGGGCGGAAGAGGTAGGACTCAGTATCAACGCGGACAAGACGGACCTCATCCTCTTTACCAAGAGGTACAAGGTACCGATATGGACCCCCCCGAAAATTGACCAAACTAGGCTGACTCCAAAATCACAGGTGAAATACCTAGGCACAGTACTGGACAGCAAGCTGGCATGGAGGCCCAATGTAGTGGAAAGGGTGAAGAAGGCTACCATTGCGCTTTATGCATCCAAGAAGATGCTCAGCAGCACATGGGGCCTGTCACCTGCTCTAATGCACTGGATCTACATCTCGGTGGTGCGACCAACTCTGCTGTATGGAGCCTTAGTGTGGTGGCAGGCTACTGAAAAGAAGACATACCATAAGCTTATGGAAAAGACTCAGCGACAGGCTCTGCTTTGTATTACAGGGGCGCTGAGGTCAACCCCAACAAAAGCACTCGAAACTGTACTCGGAATCGACCCCCTGGACATTCACGCTCGCCTGATTGCGGGAAAGGCAGCACAACGCCTTATAGCATCAGGAAATCTATTATTGGTAGACTGGCTATGACAATTAGTAAACGGAAGACAGTACCAAGTTATGTTTTTCTTTAAAGATTATTTATGTATTTCTTGATTACTTTTTGCTGCAACACCGGTCCACACACTTGAGATCACAAAAGAAGAGAGAGCGTCGACACTTCAAGTGTGACCAGACTAACTCATAATAATAATACCTAACATATCGATAATATTATTTAATGTTATTATTTGAATGTGGGAATAGGCGTATTCCAACACGCCCCCCTCAAAAATAACATTAATTATCAAAATCATAAAAATAAAAAAATATAAAAAAGTTTTCATCATTAAATCAAAAAGGTAACATTCAATTGTTATTCTAATGTGGTTGGTGTGCATTCTGGGAAGTGTTATGTGATCTAGCATTTGCTCTAAGGATACGGGGAAAACCCAGAAAAACCCGATCAGATCACTTTAAAATTAGATTAACATAAAATTAAATTACTTTAACAATTCATTGGTTCTTTTTGGTTCAAATCAAAAAAAAAAAAAAATTAAATATGAATTAATGTAATAAATTCGTTAATAAAGCTTCATGTTCATGTTTTCATTAAATTGGAATCATTCTTCTTGTAGTAGTCCTAATTTGTTCCGCAGTTCCGCAAATCTTCCAGCAGGTAGTGGCTTCGTGAAGATGTCAGCAAGTTGGTTGTCTGTATTAATATACTCAAGAGAAATCTCATTAGTTTCTATCTGTTCTCTTGAAAAATTATATTTTATATCAATATGCTTTGCTCTTTTATGACATGAGGGATTATTTGCAATGCTAATACAGCCTTGGTTGTCTTCATAAATTTTAATGGGTCTGTCGAGTTTAAGATTAATACTATTTAGAAGAGACTTTAGCCATAAAGCTTCTCTTACAGCTTCAAATAGGGCCATATATTCAGCTTCAGTTGATGAAGCTGCCACTGAATTCTGTCTTTTTGTATTCCAACAAATTAAATTGGAATCGAACATTTTAAACAAATAACCCGTTGTACTTTTTCTATCAATCTCATTACTACCCCAATCGGAGTCTACATAGCCAACTAATGTATTTTCAAATGATGTATTCTTTTTAAATATAAGCTTCATATCAATAGTTCCCTTTAAATATCTAATAACCCTTTTAAACATTGCCATAACTCAGCATTGTTCTTGCTACTATATCTACTCAAGATATTTACGGCGGTAGCTAAATCTGGTCGTGTACACAGCATTATGTACATTAAACAGCCAATAAGGGTTCGACATGGAGCATTGCAGTCTTCATCTGAGTTAAGTAACTCATAATTTAGTTTATTTAGTAATGGAGTACTGACTGAATTGCAACTATCCATGTTAAATTTATTTAAAATTCTTTTTACATATGCAGCTTGACTCAAATATATTTTGTCTTCAAACATTTCTACTCTGATACCGATAAAATGTTTTATCTCATTTAAGTCAGTCATTCTAAATCTTTCGCTTAAATAATTTTTGAAATTATTCATTCTATCCATATCCCTTGTCGCTATTACTACATCATCAACATATAATAATACATATATGTTTTTCTTTATGTCACCTCTATCAAGAATATATATGCAACGATCCACGGGAGAGTTTACAAAATCGAATTCTTTCAATGCTTGCTCAAATACTTGAAACCAGCATCTAGCTGCTTGTTTGAGCCCATAAATGGCTTTGTTCAGCTTGCATACATGCCCAGCACCGCATAATACGCCCTGAGGAGGCCGCATATATATCTCCTCACTTAATGTACCATTGAGGAAAGCTGTTTTAACATCCATCTGATGGACTTTCAAATTAAACTGGACTGCCAATGATAGTACGAACCTAAAACTGGCAATTCTAGCAACGGGAGCAAATGTTTCTTCATAGTCTACTTGGTACTTTTGAGTAAATCCTCTTGCAACCACTCTAGCTTTGTATTTTATTGGGACTCCTAGTTCATTATATTTAATGGAAAATACCCATCTACTGTCTACAATATTTTTGTTTTCTGGCTTCTTTATAATTGTCCAGGTGTTATTAATTTCATGGGCATTTAACTCTGTATTTATTGCCTCCTCCCAATCAGATTTATCATTCCTAAAATTTATTTCATCAAAAGAATTTGGAACTTCATCAAACATTATATGGGCATTTAATATAAATTTGTTAAAGCTTTTATCATGTTCTTTATAAGACACCTTCGGCTTAGACTTTAACCTCTCACTTTTTCTACTAATTATATTAGTATCCTTATTTTCTTCACGACAATTATCTGGCTGATCAGCTTTTTCGCAATCCTTACTCTCATTTGGCCGTCAGCCGTCGGGTGCTACAGGGGATAAACGGATGTCGGGTCGGCTCGTCACAACTGTAGACTCGGAACGGGGCATAGGCGCCTCGGGTTCATGGCTTGCCCTGGATCCAAGGCGACTGTGCTCCGCGTCATAGAACACAGGTGGGCACGAGCGAACCGCAACCCGCCGTAACTGTACACACCGGCGGAAGTGCGACTATACTCTCCCCGTGAGGGCGGCTGGAAACAGGTCCTGGTACGGTCATGTCTCTGCCAGGATGCTGGCTAATTGTAGTCGGGCGGAGAGAAGAAAACTCTCAGTGAAATAACCCCAATCCAAGGTGACACTGTCATATGCCGGGGATGCATGGCCGAGGGTGCTCGGTCGCTCATATGCGGACTCTGGATACCTGCCGACCTCCAGTTTTAATAAGGCTTCCGGGGCACGCGGGCTATGCCCCGGGCGACTAACCCCTTCCCGCCTACTCGTGGGACCAAACATGCCAAATTCAAATATACATACAAAAAACACCGCAAAGGAGCACGGCACTCCTCCTAAAATGCCGGAGGGAAAAGACCATCCCTCTACAAACGCATCTGGGAAACCAGTGCCCAAAACGACGGGGAAGGAGACTAAGTCGGTCCACCGTCTCGAGGCAGCAGGCGCTGCGAGGAGAGGAACGAAAAGCCAATCGGGCCAATCCACGTCGGGGGGCCCCAAGGGTGACCCGGTTACCGGGGGCGACCATGCAGAGCGATATCGCGGCTGGCAGACCCCTTGGGACCGGGGGACCTTGACAACCCCGGCAGGCGGTGCCTCTGCCTCGAAAGATAGGCCCAAGTTTCAGGACAAAAGACGTGCGGCCTTCATCCTGGGCAACGACGACCCGGTGTTCCTGGCGTCTGCCCAGGGGAATCGAATCGCGGCGATGGGCCAAGACAGTCCTGCCCGACTACCAGCCAGCCAAAGCTGGCAAGGCCACAGCCAAGGCCCCAAGCAAGCGGCAACGCTCGGCGGAGGACACCGCCACACAAGTCCAACAAGCCAAAGGACAAAGACACAGAGCAACCGCTCGTTTGCCGAGGTGGCGAGGGGAAAAACCCTGATTGGAGTCCTAGACAGGGGCTCTAAAGACGGGCAGATCCCTAGGGACAAGTGGCACCTCGTGGAGAACGAGCTCCAAGACCGTTTCCTCCAGGAGTTGGAGGAGAATGGAGGACCACCGCCCAAGTGTGAGGACGCCGGGTGGCACCAAGGCAGGGTGAAAGCCATCGCCTGCCAAGATGCTCGCTCGGCGGCCCTCTACGCGAAGGCGGTAGCATCGCTGAAGGAGGTCTACCCAGGAGCCAAGCTGGAGGCCGTGAAGTGGGAGGACATCCCCAGCAAGCCGAGGGCCAGAGCGTGGGTCTCAGCGAAGCCTGCAGAGCCGGATAAGATTCTCCGGATTCTGCAGGTCTGCAACCCCCACCTTCCCACAGCCGATTGGAAGGTGGCCAAGGTAGAGGAGAGCAACGGGCAGAGGCGCCAAATCATCCTCGTCCTGAACGAGGAGTCGGTTAGACTTCTTCACGACACGGAGGGCGCTGTGGACTACGGCTACAAGAAGGTAGTCGTAGTACCGTACAAGTCCGACTCAAGGGCAAGCAACCGACGGTCGAGCCAGACCTGGAGCCTCCGGAGATCCCTAGCACGGAGATCAAGCCTGCGGTGTCAGACGTGGCATCAGTGGTGTCAGATGACATCCTAGATGGGTACGTGTCAGACGTGAGCGATCTCACTAGGGATCTCAAGCACATCGAGGTCGGGGAGGAGTTGGACTCTTCGGAGAGCGACCACGACAGGACAATGGTGGAGGTGAACCTCAGGAATGTCACTGATACTCCTGCAGATAAACCTCCACCATTGTAAGGCAGCATGCGCTGCTCTCTTGCTCCACCTAGCCAAGGGTGGAGCCGACATGATCCTCATTCAGGAGCCCTGGATCCTCGGAAACAGGGTCTCTGGTCTGAGGACTCCTGACTATAAGCTATACGTAGCTGACTCCGCAGGTAAAACTCGCACCTGCATCCTTGCAAAAGAGATTTGCACTTATTTTTGCTCCCAAATTTCAGCAATGAAGACCAAACAGCAGTGAGCCTCGAAGGCCAGGGGTGCTCACTGAGAATCTGCTCCACGTACATGGGCCACGACCAACCGGACCCACCTCCACAGGCGCTCAGGGCGCTAATCACAGACTGCGAGGCCAAGGACACCGGCCTAATCGTAGGGTGCGACGCCAATGCACACCACTGCCAGTGGGGAAGCACTGACACCAACGAAAGGGGTGAGTACCTTTTCAACTATTTACTGACCACGCAGATGGTCCTTTTAAATAGGGGGAGTGATCCCACCTTTATTATTAAAAACCGCAAGGAGGTCCTGGACCTCACACTTGCCTCTCATGAGCTGCATGGGAACATCGTATCCTGGAGGGTCCTGGAAGAGCACTCCTTTCTCGGACCACAGGTACGTGGAAACCGTATTCTCTTTTTTCACTACCGAGACCAGCTCAATTCCGGAACCTTAGGCGGACAAACTGGGCTCGGTACTCAGACCACCTCTGTCGTGTTCTCCCTGAGACTCCACCTGAGGAGGAGGTTTCCAGGGAAGCCACGACTCATCTTGTTAAACTATTTTACCGACGCCTGCAATGAGGCGCTCGATAAATCCTGCCCCTCTAGCAAGAGCAGAGGCCGGAAGAAACCTGAATGGTGGAATCGAAACTGAGGGAACTCCGGAAAGCCTCCCGGCGACTCTTCAATAAAGCTAAGGCTGAAAACGCTGAGCAGAACTGGGCCGATTACAAGGCCAGTCTGTCAGTTTACAATAAAGAACTGAGGAAAGCCAAACGCGCCTCATGGCGTAAGTTCTGTAGCGACATTGAGAATAACTCGGAAGCCTCGCGCTTGCGCAAAGTTCTCTCGAAGACTACACCCACTCTGGGCTACCTGAAGCATGCCGACCAATCATGGACAACGTCCAGCAATGAGTCGCTAAATCTTCTCCTTAACACCCACTTTCCTGGCTGCGATGAAAACAGACCACACTACATTGCGGCCCCATCCGTTGCCTCAAGTGTTATCATGAACCTGCTAAGCCAGGAGAACATTTCCTGGGCAATAAAAGCTTCAAACCATACAAGTCTGCGGGACCAGATGGCATCATCCCTGCCCAACTGATTCACGCTGGACAAAAAGCCACTAGTTGGCTCAAAAAGGATATACGAGGGAATCTTCTCCCATGGATATATCCCGGAAACCTGGCTTCATACCAAAGTCGTCTTCATCCCCAAGGCAGGCAAGCCCTCGCACACTGCCCCCAAAGATTTCAGACCCATAAGTCTATCGTCCTTCCTTCTGAAGACGATGGAACGGCTTTTGGGGATGCATCTCACGGTAAATATTCCGCCTAGTCTATTCTCAGACTCCCAGCATGCCTATCGGAAAGGAAGATCTACCGAAACGGCCCTACACACGATCACATCGATCATAGAAGCGTCCCTCAACTGTAAGGAGTACACCCTGGTAGCCTTCCTCGACATAGAAGGCGCCTTTAATAACATCCTCCCGACCGCCATCACGGGTGCACTGACGGACCTGGGGTTGACTCCCGGACGGTGAGCCTGATCGATCAGATGCTACAATGCAGGACGGTTGAGGCATCACTGGGGACGTCAACGTCCACCAGGTTTGTCAGTAGAGGCACCCGCAGGGCGGAGTCCTCTCGCCCCTTCTATGGAACGTGGCAGTGAACGAACTGCTGCGGGAGATAGAGGGGGGTGGCTGCCGCGTGGTGGCGTATGCGGACGATGTTGCTATAGCATTCTCGGGTAAATTCCGCAGACGCTGTGTGAGTGCCTGACTAGCACACTCATGAAGATGTCAAAATGGGCAGACAAATGCGGTCTAGGCGTCAACCCATCCAAAACGGAACTTGTGCTCTTCACTAGGAAGTACAAAGTTCCGGCACTGATTCCCCCAAGACTATGTGGGGAAGCGCTAGTCTTCAGCAACAACGCCAAGTATCTTGGCCTAATCCTCGATAGAAAGCTCGATTGGAAATTGAGCATAGAGGATAGAGTAAAGAAGGCCACAGTAGCCCTCTATACTTGCAGGAAAGCCATCGGACTAAGATGGGGAATGACCCCTATATAGTTCGGTGGTTTTACACCGCCATCATACGACCGATCATGCTCTATGGGTGGTGGTATGGTGGCCAGCCTTAGACAAAAGGACATGCCTCAATAAACTCAGCAGAGTTCAACGCATGGCAGAGCTATGCATAACTGGCGGGCTACGCACTACTCCAGGGAAGCCCTGGATACTGTGCTGGACCTCCTCCCCATAGATCTCATGGGAAAGAAAGTGGCAACACTTTCCGCACTCAGAATGAGAGAAGCCAGACTGTGGAAAGCGTCCGCGGTTGGGCACTCGGGAATCCTGACGAGACTCCCGCAATTACCGGAGAGAACAGATTACTGTGTCCCTAGTGATCACCTCTCGACGCCTTTCCAGGTATCAATCCCACTTAGGGAGGACTGGGAGATGGGCGAACCAGGACCCGCAAATGCGGTTCACTTCTACACTGATGGCTCAAAGTTAGACGGCCGCGTGGGAGGCGGAGTCTACTGCAGCGAGCTGAACATCAGTCATTGCTTCAGGCTCCCGGACCACTGCAGTGTGTTCCAAGCGGAGGTTGTAGCCATCAAGGAGGCCATTTCCATCGTCTCAAACTACTTCTAGACACGCACTTAGTGTGCGTTTTCTCGGACAGCCAAGCAGCTATTAAAGCTCTAGGCTCAATATCGTCGAACTCGGCGACTGTAAATGACTGCCGCAGGTCTCTGCACGAGATCGCAGAGCAGTTAGACCTCTTCCTTATATGGGTCCCAGGCCACAGGGACATCGAGGGGAACGAAGCCGCCGACGAGCTAGCAAGGCAGGGTACTACAATTCCTCTCCTCATGGAGAGGAAGCAGGTAGCGATGCCTCTGGCTACGTGCAGGCTCCTCACGCACGAATTGTTCGAGCAAAATGCCAATAGGAGATGGCAGCAAACCGTTTCCTGTAAAATCTCAAGATTGATATGGCCATATCGATCGAAGAAGCGCTCAGCCGAGCTGTATAGGCTCAGCAGAGCACAGTGCTCTGCAGTTACTCGAGCCATTACGGGACACTGGCAGATCGGCACTCATGCCTCTAGACTGTCAATCCCTCATAACGACTTCTGCAGGAGTTGTCGCGACGAGGAAGAGGAGGAATCGGTCCCCCACTTCTTCTGCCACTGCCCGGCCCTTGGAAATCGTCGTCTTCGTATTCTAGGGGCCGCTTTCCTCACGGACATTTCGGACCTGTCCGAAATCAAACCGGGGACCTTGTCCAGATTCATCCAAGCCTCCGGATGGGACTGCCCTTAATTTGCAACAGCCTGTTTCTCCACGGTTTTAGGCACTGGGAAGGGCACACGCCCACGCGGCATCACAACGGACCTTCTACAGGTCCAAGTGAGCTTGGGAGGGTTTCATCACCCCCCAGGCTACCGCCTGAACCTAACCTAACCTACTCTCATTCGGGATATATAATTCCTTACTATCATTCAGGAAATCAGTTTTTCTTTTCCTACTTTCATTCGGAAAATTCAGCTTTTCGCATTCCTTACTTTCATTCAGGATTTCACATTCCGTACTTTCATTCGGGAAATTAAACTGATCACATTCCTTACTCTCATTCAGGATTCCACATTCCGTACTATCATTCGGGAGATAAACTGATCACATTCCTTACTCTCATTCAGGATTCCACATTCCGTACTATCATTCGGGAAATTAAGCTGATCAGATTCCTTACTCTCATTCAGGAATTCTTGTTGACTTCTTTCCTTACTCTCTTTCGGGAAATCTGTTTCAAATTTTACTTCTCTAGAATAAAGCATATTAGTCTCGTCTACGACAACATCTTTTGCAACAATAACTTTTCCTTTAATGACATCCCACAATTTGAGTCCATTTTGTTCATACCCTATCAAGATAGCTTTGAATGATTTTTCATCAAATTTACCTTTTTAATTTTGTTGTGCACATACACGGTTGAACCGAACACTCTTAAAAATTTTAAATTGGGCTTTCTATTGTGCCACAGCTCATATGGGGTCATTTTACAATCACCAAGTGCTTTGCTTGGAATTCTGTTGATTAGATATGTTGCAGTTAGCACAGCTTCACCCCCAAAACTTTTGTCTAATTTTGCACCATTTACCATAGCACGAGCTTTCTCTGTAATGGTTCTTATCATTCGCTCCGAAACACCATTCTACTGAGGTGTATGTGGCACTGTCAAATGATAACTTATTCCTTTATTAACGCAGAACTCACGCAGAATCTTGAAATTAAAATGAGCCTCGCTCTTTGACAAAATCTTTAAATACATTGAATACATCTGATTTATATTTTAACAAATAGGTTACAAATTGTAAATTGATCTACGAAGATCACAAAATAATTTTTATCGTCTAGTGTAACTGGTTTAATGGGGCCACATACATCTGAATGTTAAACACGGTCTTTTTTTACGATTTTGAAATAACACGGTTTGAAAATCAACAATTTTTTCATTTTTACACGGTTTTATTCCATTTAACACGGTTCAAAATAACAACACAAATATATAAAATCACACACAGCTCAAAAAAATTAGAAACCAAACGAAAACAAGAAAGAGCATTAAGAGAATATGTAAATATTTGTTTCTCTTTCGTTAGTATACGGTCAATGTCTTTTTTTTTTTTGGTTTTAATGGGGAACCAATCATAAAACAGAAATGTATTACAAACAAGGGTCGTTTTATATAACTTTTATCTTTAGATTGCTTAAATGTCAACCTAGCCTGTTTCCCATTTAAACATGACTCACAAACTTCATCTGATATTTTTAAATTAACAAGAAGATTACTGTCATTAAATAAATTATTATTCTTTATTTCAAGCAATTTTGCATTGCTTATATGCCCCAACCTCTCATGCCATAATCGATAATTATTTTTGTTCCTAGCATCTACACTGTATGCTTGGAATTTGACTACAGGTATATCCAACATACCTGTATGTTTAACAACAATTACTCCATTTTTTGATATGGAGACACCACCACAGTCAAACTTAATTGACATCCCTGCCTGTTGCAGACGCTTGACAGACATGAGGTTTCCTGCTGCCTCCTTGCAGTAGAGCACATCCTCCAGTGTGATATTGTGTCCATTGTGCAGCCGCACAATTCCACGCTTAGTGGCATATAAAAACTCGCCTTCTTTTTTGCCACAGCGATTTTAATTGGCTGCTCAATTCGATGCAATCGGCGTACAGCGAGTCATCATTGATCAAATGATCCGTGGCACCAGAATCGAGTATAAAACCGAGTTCATTATTTTTTTGATCACTCTTTTTCATTTTCCGCATCATAAATGCGAACCCGTGGCCCGATGCTGCAAGCTGAGCTTGTTTATTATGTTTATAATTTTCTTTGTTTTGATTTAACCTTATAAACTGGTAACATTCTTTTTTCATGTGCCCTTCTTTGCCACAGTGATGGCATTTAATATTACTTCTAGCTTTTCCCTTAAATAATATCTTTTGCCGTGTGTTTCTAGATCCAAACGTTTTACGATTATTAAAATTGTTATTATTTCTTACAACTGCCTTCATGACTTTACTACTTGTATCAGTACTTTCATTTCTTAATTTGGTCTCGTAGTCGAACAATTTATTTTTTACAAACGCTAATGATAGAGTTTCATCTGACAAAGTTTCGATTGCCGTGATGACACCATTATAGGTTGAAGGTAGAGTCTGCAGAAAATGTGCCACTTTGTCCATCTCATCCATTTTAGCGCCCGCCCCTAACAACTCACTCACTGTTTCATCAAAAATAACAAAATGACTCGAAAGTGTCATTTCAATTTGAGAGTTTGAGTGTTATTAAACGTTTACGTGCAGCTAATTGCGACGCAAGGCTTCTACGCTCATATATGGCGTCTAAATTCTTCAGAGTATCACGTGCCGAAATGTCGCCTGCCGCGAAGTTTAGAAATGCGTCGCCTAAATATTGAATTAAAATGCTCTTCGCACATCGCTCTGCCTTTTTCCAATTATCATCTACTTCGTTAGGCATTATGTTATCGACTACTTGGAGCACCTCTAATTCAGCAAACAAAGCTCTGATTCTAAATTTCCATATAGAATATTTCTCGCCACAAAAAGGCTTAATATGTTGCTTATTTCTTTCCATTTTCTATGTATGTATATATTATACACACACACACTACAAAAAAAAAAAGTACACAAGAACGCACGCGGAACTAATTTCACAACTATTTGTTATTAATTTAATTTATCTAAATTGGCGTGGACTGGGCCCATAACCTATTGGTAGACTGGCTATGACAATTAGTAAACGGAAGACAGTACCAAGTTATGTTTTTCTTTAAAGATTATTTATGTATTTCTTGATTACTTTTTGCTGCAACACCGGTCCACACACTTGAGATCACAAAAGAAGAGAGAGCGTCGACACTTCAAGTGTGACCAGACTAACTCATAATAATAATACCTAACATATCGATAATATTATTTAATGTTATTATTTGAATGTGGGAATAGGCGTATTCCAACATCTATCGCCACAAGGATACGGGCATAGTTCAATCGGCAGGGAAATGACCAGATCAACTGATTACATGACCCCCCAAACTTGCCTTGACGTCAAAACAACCACATCTTTGGGACCTGAAGACTGGAAAATTGGAAGGGACCAAACTGAGCACCTCAATATATACACAGACGGCTCCAAAATGGACGGAGGAGTAGGAGCGGGCCTATACTGTACAGACCCTGAGATAAGGCTGTCGTATAAGTTACCGGACCAATGCAGCATATTCCAGGCAGAAGTTTTTGCCATCGGGAAAGCAGCGGAGGTCGCTCTCCTCACAGAACAGGCACACGATGCGGTCAACCTATTCGTCGACAGCCAAGCGGCGATAAGATCCATGCAGTCGTCCGCGGTCAGTTCCAGAAGTGTCTTGGCGAGCAGGGAGGCATTAGACATCCTAAGCACGACAAAGACAGTGCGGATCTATTGGGTTCCCAGCCACCAGGGCATCGAAGGAAACGAAGCGGCGTACTAGCTAAGGAAGGCGTCGGGCTGGAGAATAGGAGAACTGAGAACGTGCCTGTCTCCCTCAGAACGCTGCAAGGCGATCTAGAGAAGCAGGCTAGAACACAGAGACTGATAGCAGGTGGAGGAGTACCACCACCTGCAGAACCTCGAAGATAATGTGCAAGGAGCGCAACGAGAAACTTAGCCACTACCTACTGCACCTACCACGAAAGGACTGTAGATTGCTAGTGGGAATACTTACAGGTCACTGTCTGGCTGCTGCACATGCAGCAAAGCTAGGCATCACCAACAGAGACAGTTGTAGGAAATGTGATGAACCTGGGGCTATCGAAACCCTGGAACATCTCATCTGCAACTGTCCGGCTCTCTCAAGGGCAAGGACGAGATACCTGGGCGCCCCAGTGCTGGCTTCACTGGAAGATGCCTCCAAAAGGACGCCACAGGAACTGCTGGCCTATGCTAAAAACACCTCGATTCTCGGGGACTTTAAAACCACATAAACACTCCCGCGACGGTTCATACACCCCTATCCGGATAACTAAGGGCCGTATTTGGTATGCGTGGCCCCGCTGAGGGCCGTCCGGGTTTACCTAACCTAACCTATCATTTTCCTTCCCCTTTTTGCCACTCTTCTTCTCTAACGATTCTCTTTCTTCATATCTTTCTTTAAAAATTCTTTCTCTTCGTAATTTTCTTTAACAATTTTCTCTCTTCATAATTTCTTTAGCAATTTTCTGTCTTGATAATTTCTTTAACAATTTTCTCTCTTCATAATTTCACTTAACACAACACAACCGGCTGAAAAGAATTATTAGTTAATCAATAGCAAAGCAACATTAATAATAGTATGTATGTATATAAAGATGAAATGCAAATGTTTTCTATTTCAACCACCAACTAGACAAAGAAGTCAGCAAACGCAATAATCAAATAATCAAAACAAACACCGTAAGAATCGGAGTACGGGCTTTGCTGCTTGCATCGTTCTCTCTCTCCACACTCTTTTTCGTTTACACGTCGCTCAAGCGCATACTCTATCTTGCAAAGAAGGGTATGTCGCTTCGACGATCGTGCTGTGTTTCAATTGGTTTTACATAGTTCTTTTATTTATTTGTTTTCTCTTTCTTGGTTTTGTTTGTTGAGACTCACCCAGATACTCGACGAAGGCCTTCTCGAAAATCGTTTGTAGTTAGATGTTTTGGGTTTAAATTTGGTGTTTTTCTTAATAGAGTATTTGTGTCGTGTTACATTGTTGTTTTGGTTGTTTCACAAGTCATTTCGGATCTTCTTGCACACAGTTTGCATGTTACAGTTAATTTTCACTTGTTCTTTTTTTTTTGGTCCGGTTGTGAATGTGTTTGTGATCTTGAATTTGTTTTTGGTTTTCGATATTTTACTTTAACAGATTTTAACGTTTCGTTAAACCCAAACTCCACTACACTCCCGAGATCGAACTGAAGTAGCAAAATTCTGCCGGCATGCCCTCGCCTGTGCTCTGCTTTCTTTTCTTTTTGTCTCCAGAGTTTCTTTCTCCCGACGTTCTGCTCGGTCGTTGACCCCGCTCACCCGCTCCTGACAATCGAACAGACCCAGACTGCGAAAAATTCGCGTTGCTGCGGCTGCTGGTCTGCCAAAGAATGTTGCGTCGGGGAGCCTAGCCACTTTTCTAGGGTTTTCCTGCCCTTGACGAAAACTGATCTTTTCTATAGAACCGTAATTTTTCCGTCTCCTTGTGTTGCTCGTTATGAACAAAAACACTGGTTGGAAACGCCCTGGCCATCCGAAAACTATTGGAGAATACATTTTGAAAATCCATGTGTTTTCTTTTAAATTCTTTTCACTCTATATTTACCTGGCCGAAATCTATGTAACTTTTGCCACAATTAATACTGGGAATTATTTAAAATTGTCCACGGATGCCTTCAATACTTTGCGATTCAAATTACTGGTCAGGTCTTCTGCTTTGCATTTATTTCTTTGGTTTTATTCGCGTGAGTTCTTTATTTTAAGACAAAAAGGTCTGTTCAGTTGCGCTTGTAAAATCCAAAAGGAAGAGACAAATCTCTGAGCCCTTCAAGAACCCCTTCTCGCTCCATTTAGAACAATCGAG
The DNA here is from genome assembly GCA_008121275.1 of Drosophila lowei. NCBI lineage: Eukaryota > Metazoa > Arthropoda > Insecta > Diptera > Drosophilidae > Drosophila > Drosophila lowei. Next base: position 48,871 of record VHIG01000020.1, on the reverse strand, counting down.
TCGATCTACTTTCGCAACAGCTGATAGTGCTGCAAAGCTCGCGAATTGTAAGTAAAAACGTAATGTGTTTGAATTTCCCGCCTAGTCGACAATAAAAATCTTAATTGGAAGAAAACTGCATACAAGTTTCTGTTTCTTATATTTCTGCCACCCATGAGCACTACAAGCTAGAGCAACGACGTTTTGTATCCAGACCTCTGTGATATGTCACTGTTACAAGTATATTTCAAAACATCGCCCCGCCCACTTCCGCCCCCACAAAGGACGAAAATCTGTGGCATCCACAATTTTAAAGATACTAGAAAACTAAAAACGCAGAATCGTAGAGAATGACAATATCTTCTAGACTGCAGAATCTAAACCTGATCGTATCATTATTATAGCCAGAATGAAGAAAACAATTTCATTTTTTCTCGCCCTGTCTCTAACACACACGTATCATAGCCGGCTTTTCCTATTGCTTAAAGTGAGTTTTAGATCTCAGAGACTATAAAAGCTAGAGCAACCAAATTTGGTATCCACACTCCTGTGATATCGGACCTTGACGAGTTTGTTTCAAAAATTTCGCCACACCCCTTCCGCCCCAGCAAAGGACGAAAATCTGGAGCATCCACAGATCTCAGAGACTATTAGACCTGACTGTAGAGCTCACTGTTAAAAACTATTTGTAATTTTTCACTGCAGAACTCACTACTACAAGTGTATTTCTTTTTGCTCACTGTAGAGAGCTCAGTGCTACAAGTGTGTTTCAAAATTTCGCCCCACCCCCTTCCGCAGCCATAAAAAACGAAAATCTGTGGCAACCACAATTTTGAAGATAGGAGAAAATTAAAACGCACAATCGTAGAGAATGGCCATATCTACCAGATTGCTGAATCTTGCCGAATCCCGAATCAGATCGGATTATTATTATAGCCAAAAGTAACAAATCAATTTGCAGTGGCTACGCAGCGCCCGTCGACACGTTCTGACTGATTTTCTGTCTCTCTCGCACGCACTCTTTGTCGTTTAATGTAGCCATACTGACTATGTATCGGGTATAAATGTAGAGTTGCGGTCGAAGCAGCAACTCACAACGTTCCCCTCGTTCTACCTATTTTCGAGGAAAGCGTTGTTTTGGAAGGTTTGTCATCTATGGACATATCGTTTTCTGCGGGTCCAGATAATGTACCAAGTTGTATCTTAAAACACTGTGCCCAGTCCCATTGCCAACCCCTGACCTTTCTCTTCAACCTCTCTTTGGAACAGTCTTGTCTCCCAGTAAGTTGGAATGAGTCCTACATCATTCCGCTTCACAAAAAAGGTTCAAGATTATATATTGAAAGCTATCGTGGTGTCGCAAAGCTTTCCGCCATCATGAAGCTGCTTGAGTTCCTGGTCACCCGGCAACTGCAACATCTTTGTTGCAGCTTGATATCTCCGTCGCAACACGGTTTTTTTAGACATCGTTCAACATCGACTAACCTTGTTGAGTTTTCTAACTTAATCCACAGTGGCTTTCAAAGTGGTTTGCAGACGGATGTAGTTTTACGGACTTTAGCAATGCATTTGATTCTGTGAATAATTCTCTGCTTATTCACTAATGTATGCTGATGATGTTAAAATCTATCTGCCTTTTTCTGATTGGTACTTGCACACACGCCTTCAACTGGATCTAATTGAAGTACTATTGTGTTGTTCAACTAATCTTCTTTTTCTGAACCTTTCTAAATGCAAACATATGACATTTTACCGTTGTTCATTTTGTCTCATACGTTCTAGAAAAATCATGTCCTGGAGCGAATTTCGAGTTGACCTCGGAGTCCTATTTGATCATACGATGTGTTTTAACAGCCATATAGCCGCAACATTAAATAAAGCTAAATGTGTTTTAGCGTTCATCAAGCGTTGGTCCAAGGAGTTTGACGACCCGTACGTGACGAAACAACTGTATATCTCGTTAGAACGTCCGATATTGGAGTATTGTTCTTGTGTGTGGAGCCCGCAGTATAAAGAGCAGCAGGGTGTTATTGAATCTGTGCAAGAGCAATTTTATTTTTGCCCTTCGTAGTTTAAGCTGGAACTCGGGTATAATCTTGCCACCCTACCGATCAAGACTAAATCTTTTTGACCTGCCGTCGTTGCACCATCGCTGAATCTGTCATGGGGTAATGTTCGTACACAAGCTCCTTCTCGCGTTTGTTGACTCCCAAACTCTCTTGGGTCAGATTGACTTTGCCGTTCCATCTAGACCTACCCGTACTTTTTAGGCCAACCCCTTACCCATATGTAGGTCTAATTATGCCCAACATGAACCTTTTAGGGTATTATGCCACAACTATAACTCCCTCTGTCATACCTTATCCCCTGAACTATCCCTTTAAGCTAAAAGCATGTAATATTTATAGTCACCTAAATTAAACAAGCTTTTAACTTCTCTTCTTTCCTCTTTTTTTAACTAAGTTCCATTATTAGCTGATAATTTTTAATTAAATAAATAAATAAATACGACCACTACACAGTCCAGGTTCAACAATAACTGGAATTCCTATGTGTAAAACTGATTCTTCCCGATTTTGCTATATTCATTACTTTCCCGCAAATTCCACCTTCCTTGGATATCTCAATATATAAACAGCACTTGAAAAATTCCTTGGATCGATTCCTTGATCTGAGTTTTGTATCGGATCCGACCATAGTGTTGTTAACCCGAGCCCTACCGCTCACTATACCTGAAGACGCCCACCATCCTACTTTCGAAGTGTCGCTAGATATAGTACCAACTGTATTGGATGGGTCGAATAGGCTATCTTAATGTGTCGATACCTTCGAAAAGCGAAGCTTAATAACCTCATTTTTTTTTATTGAAATTTTATTGGTCCGCCTTGTACTTGCGCACTGATGTTAAAAAAGGCACAAGCATTTTTTGCAATGCACTTGACACATCTTGTGTCCCGCTTTCTTGTCCGATTAGATCTGAGAAACCTCGTTGGTTTACCAAAGAGTTATCCAGTCTAAAAACTTAAAATCAAGACATTATAAAAATTTCAAGAAGTGGGTTCTCCTACTTTCACTCTCGCTATGTAATAGCTCTGTCCAACTTTTCAGTTCTTAATACTCTATGCTATAAGAACTACCTATCTCGATGCAGGATACGTTTTTCACAGGTCGCAAAACAGTTTTACAGCTTCGTAAACAGTAAGCGTAGAACGTCCGCACACCCATCCTCGCTATCATTTTGTAATACGTCGGCAAATAATGATCAGGCAATTGCCGATCTTTTTTTGCCCAATTTTTCCAAAACCACCTATTCTGAGGAAAGCTACTCTGGTCATCCGTACCCATACGGTTTACCGAGGTCGAACGGCATTTTCAGTCCCTTCTAAAATGAATGTTCTCTACTTCATGATCTTCGACTAGTAAAGCCGGTGTTTTCACCGGGTCCAGACGGGGTTCCAGGTTGTGTACTCAGGTACTGCGCCGAGGCTCTGTGTGGACCTTTGCTTAAACTATTCACCCTGTCCATTGATTCTTCTTGCTTCCCCCCGATCTGGAAGGAATCGTTTATAATTCCTCTTCATAAAAAAGGTAGCAAGTCTGATGCAAAAAATTATAGAGGTATAGCAAAGTTATCCGCTATTCCTAAAATTTTTGAGAAGGTTTTAACTCCGCACTTGCAACATCTCTGCAAGTCACTTATATCTCCAACTCAGCATGGATTTATAAGGCGGCGATCAACCACCACGAACTTGTTAGAGTTTACCTCTTTCATTATTAAAGGCTTTCAAGGTAACTTACAGACGGATGTAATTTACACCGACTTCAGTAAAGCATTCGACTCTGTAAACCATTCCCTTCTAGCACATAAACTTGACCTTTTAGGGTTTCCGCCCAACCTCCTGAGATGGATTTCTAGCTATCTTTGTTCCAGGTCTCAAGGAGTCCTCTTCAAAAACTCCCTCTCTTCACCAGTAAAGGTTTCTCCGAGAGTACCACAGGGCAGCCATCTAGGCCCCTTACTCTTCACACTCTTCATTAATGACCTGCCTTCGTTATTAACATACTCTCGAGTATTCATGTATGCGGATGATGTTAAACTCTATGTCCAGTATACGGACATTTTTTTTTATTCTCGTTTGAAGTCCGATCTCAATAACTGTCAGCATGGTGTTGTGCAAATTTGTTACACCTTAATACCTCGAAACGCAAAGTAATGACACTTCATCGTTCTAGCCCTTTGTTGGCTCCCTATTCCCTATGCATTTTCCTTTGAGAAAATTACGCTGGTTGATGATCTTGGTGTTACATTAGACCCCAAGTTAAAGCTTTCTGAACACAATTCTACCATGGTAAATAAGGCCATTGGCGTGTTTGGGCTTATTAAGAGGTGGTCAAAGTAATTTGACGACCCCTATATAACAAAGACTCTCTATACCTCACTAGTTCGTCCGATCTTTGAACGTCCGATCAGTACAGAGTACACCAGGAGCATATAGAATCAGTCCAGAAAAACTTCTTACTTTTTTCTCTGCGGGGCCTTAACTGGGATGCAGGTGTGAGACTGCCATCTTACTCTAGTAGACTGCTATTAGTAAACCTCCCATTCTTAGTAATCGTAGAAAAAAAGCTTGGTGTGATTTGTATGCACAACATGATCAAGGAGAAGTAGATTGCCCCTGATCTGTTAGGGTTAGGTTAGGTTCAGGCGGTAGCCTGGGGGAGTGATGAAACCCTCCCAAGCTCACTTGGACCTGTAAAAAGGTCCGTTGTGATGCCGCATGGCCGTGTGCCCCTTCCCAATGCCTAAAACCCGTGGAGAACAGGCTGTTGCAAATTAAGGGCAGTCCCATCCGGAGGCTTGGATGAATCTGGACAAGGTCCCCGGTTTGATTTCGGGCAGGTCCGAAATGTCCGTGAGGAAAGCGGCCCCGAGAATACGAAGACGACGATTTCCAAGGGCCGGGCAGTGGCAGAAGAAGTGGGGGACCGATTCCTCCTCTTCCTCGTCGCGACAACTCCTGCAGAAGTCGTTATGAGGGATTGACAGTCTAGAGGCATGAGTGCCGATCTGCCAGTGTCCCGTAATGGCTCGAGTAACTGCAGAGCACTGTGCTCTGCTGAGTCTATACAGCTCGGCTGAGCGCTTCTTCGATCGATATGGCCATATCAATCTTGAGATTTTACAGGAAACGGTTTGCTGCCATCTCCTATTGGCATTTTGCTCGAACAATTCGTGCGTGAGGAGCCTGCACGTAGCCAGAGGCATCGCTACCTGCTTCCTCTCCGATAGGAGAGGAATCGTAGTACCCTGCCTTACTAGCTCGTCGGCGGCGTCGTTCCCCTCGATGTCCCTGTGGCCTGGGACCCATATAAGGAAGAGATCTAACTGCTCTGCGATCTCGTGCAGAGACCTGCGGCAGTCATTTACAGTCGCTGAGTTCGACGATATTGAGCCTAAAGCTTTAATAGCTGCTTGGCTGTCCGAGAAAACGCACACTAGGTGCGTGTCTAGAAGTAGTTTGGAGACGATGGAAATGGCCTCCTTGATGGCTACAACCTCCGCTTGGAACACACTGCAGTGGTCCGGGAGCCTGAAGCAATGACTGATGTTCAGCTCGCTGCAGTAGACTCCGCCTCCCACGCGGCCGTCTAACTTTGAGCCATCAGTGTAGAAGTGAACCGCATTTGCGGGTCCTGGTTCGCCCATCTCCCAGTCCTCCTAGGTGGGATTGATACCTGGAAAGGCGTCGAGAGGTGATCACTAGGGATACAATAATCTGTCCTCTCTGGTAATTGCGGGAGTCTCATCAGGATTCCTGAGTGCCCAACCGCGGACGCTTTCCACAGTCTGGCTTCTCTCATTCTGAGGGCGGAAAGTGTTGCCACCTTCTTTCCTATGAGATTTACGGGGAGGAGGTCCAGCACAGTATCCAGGGCTTCCCCTGGAGTAGTGCGTAGCCCGCCAGTTATGCATAGCTCTGCCATGCGTTGAACTCTGCTGAGTTTATTGAGGCATGTCCTTTTGTCTAAGGCTGGCCACCATACCACCACCCATAGAGCATGATCGGTCGTATGATGGCGGTGTAAAACCACCGAACTATATAGGGGTCATTCCCCATCTTAGTCCGATGGCTTTCCTGCAAGTATAGAGGGCTACTGTGGCCTTCTTTACTCTATCCTCTATGCTCAATTTCCAATCGAGCTTTCTATCGAGGATTAGGCCAAGATACTTGGCGTTGTTGCTGAAGACTAGCGCTTCCCCACATAGTCTTGGGGAATCAGTGCCGGAACTTTGTACTTCCTAGTGAAGAGCACAAGTTCCGTTTTGGATGGGTTGACGCCTAGACCGCATTTGTCTGCCCATTTTGACATCTTCATGAGTGTGCTAGTCAGGCACTCACACAGCGTCTGCGGGAATTTACCCGAGAATGCTATAGCAACATCGTCCGCATACGCCACCACGCGGCAGCCACCCCTCTATCTCCCGCAGCAGTTCGTTCACTGCCACGTTCCATAGAAGGGGGAGAGGACTCCGCCCTGCGGGGTGCCTCTACTGACAAACCTGGTGGACGTTGACGTCCCCAGTGATGCCTCAACCGTCCTGCATTGTAGCATCTGATCGATCAGGCTCACCGTCCGGGAGTCAACCCCAGGTCCGTCAGTGCACCCGTGATGGCGGTCGGGAGGATGTTATTAAAGGCGCCTTCTATGTCGAGGAAGGCTACCAGGGTGTACTCCTTACAGTTGAGGGACGCTTCTATGATCGATGTGATCGTGTGTAGGGCCGTTTCGGTAGATCTTCCTTTCCGATAGGCATGCTGGGAGTCTGAGAATAGACTAGGCGGAATATTTACCGTGAGATGCATCCCCAAAGCCGTTCCATCGTCTTCAGAAGGAAGGACGATAGACTTATGGGTCTGAAATCTTTGGGGCCAGTGTGCGAGGGCTTGCCTGCCTTGGGGATGAAGACGACTTTGGTATGAAGCCAGGTTTCCGGGATATATCCATGGGGAGAAGATTCCCTCGTATATCCTTTTGAGCCAACTAGTGGCTTTTTGTCCAGCGTGAATCAGTTGGGCAGGGATGATGCCATCTGGTCCCGCAGACTTGTATGGTTTGAAGCTTTTATTGCCCAGGAAATGTTCTCCTGGCTTAGCAGGTTCATGATAACACTTGAGGCAACGGATGGGGCCGCAATGTAGTGTGGTCTGTTTTCATCGCAGCCAGGAAAGTGGGTGTTAAGGAGAAGATTTAGCGACTCATTGCTGGACGTTGTCCATGATTGGTCGGCATGCTTCAGGTAGCCCAGAGTGGGTGTAGTCTTCGAGAGAACTTTGCGCAAGCGCGAGGCTTCCGAGTTATTCTCAATGTCGCTACAGAACTTACGCCATGAGGCGCGTTTGGCTTTCCTCAGTTCTTTATTGTAAACTGACAGACTGGCCTTGTAATCGGCCCAGTTCTGCTCAGCGTTTTCAGCCTTAGCTTTATTGAAGAGTCGCCGGGAGGCTTTCCGGAGTTCCCTCAGTTTCGGATTCCACCATTCAGGTTTCTTCCGGCCTCTGCTCTTGCTAGAGGGCAGGATTTATCGAGCGCCTCATTGCAGGCGTCGGTAAATAGTTTAACAAGATGAGTCGTGGCTTCCCTGGAAACCTCCTCCTCAGGTGGGAGTCTCAGGAGAACACGACAGAGGTGGTCTGAGTACCGAGCCCAGTTTGTCCGCCTAAGGTTCCGGAATTGAGCTGTTCTCGGTAGTGAAAAGAGAATACGGTTTCCACGTACCTGTGGTTCGAGAAGGAGTGCTCTTCCAGGACCCTCCAGGATACGATGTTCCCATGTATCCCATGAGAGGCAAGTGTGAGGTCCAGGACCTCCTTGGGTTTTAATAATGAAGGTGGGATCACTCCCCCTATTTAATAGGACCATCTGAGTGGTCAGTAAATAGTTGAAAAGGTACTCACCCCTTTCGTTGGTGTCAGTGCTTCCCCACTGGCAGTGGTGTGCATTGGCGTCGCACCCTACGATTAGGCCGGTGTCCTTGGCCTCGCAGTCTGTGATTAGCGCCCTGAGCGCCTGTGGAGGGGGGTCTGGTTGGTCGTGACCCATGTACGTGGAGCAGATTCTCAGTGAGCACCCCTGGCCTTCGAGGCTCACTGCTGTTTGGTCTTCATTGCTGAAATTTGGGAGCAAAAATAAGTGCAAATCTCTTTTTGCAAGAATGCAGGTGCGGGTTTTACCTGCGGTGTCAGCTACGTATAGCTTATAGTCAGGAGTCCTCAGACCAGAGACCCTGTTTCCGAGGATCCAGGGCTCCTGAATGAGGACTATGTCGGCTCCACCCTTGGCTAGGTGGAGCAAAAAAGAGCAGCGCATGCTGCCTTTACAGTGGTGGAGGTTTATCTGCAGGAGTATCAGAGACATTCCTGAGGTTCACTTCCACCATTGTCTTTGTCGTGGTCGCTCTCCGAAGAGTCCAGCTCCTCCCCGACCCCGATGTGTTTGAGATCCCTAGTAAGATCGCTCACGTCTGACACGTAACCATCTAGGATGTCATCCGACACCACTGATGTCACGTCCGATACCGACACAGGCTTGTTCTCCATGCTAGGGATCTCCGGAGGCTCCAGGTCTGGCTCGACCGTCGGTTGCATGCCCTTGGAGTCGGACTTGTACGGTACTACGACTACCTTCTTGTAGCCGTAGTCCACAGCGCCCCTCCGTGTCGTGGAGAAGTCTAACCGACTCCTCGTTCAGGACGAGGATGATTTGGCGCCTCTGCCCGTTGCTCTCCTCTACCTTGGCCACCTTCCAATCGGCTGTGGGAAGGTGGGGGTTGCAGACCTGCAGAATCCGGAGAATCTTGTCCGGCTCTGCAGGCTTCGCCGAGACCCACGCTCTGGCCCTCGGCTTGCTGGGGATGTCCTCCCACTTCACGGCCTCCAGCTTGGCTCCTGGGTAGACCTCCTTCAGCGATGCCACCGCCTTCGCGTAGAGGGCCGCCGAGCGAGCATCTTGGCAGGCGATGGCTTTCACTCTGCCTTGGTGCCACCCGGCGTCCTCACACTTGGGCGGTGGTCCTCCATTTTCCTCCAACTCCTGGAGGAAGCGGTCTTGGAGCTCGTTTTCCACAAGGTGAGATTTGCCCCGAGGAATCTGCCCGTCTTTAGAACCCCCTATCTAAGACTCCAATTAGGGTTTTTCCTCCTCGCCACCTCGGCAAACGAGCGGTTGCTCAGTATTTTCGTCCTCTTGGCCTGTTGGACTTGTGGGGCGGTGTCCTCCGCCGAGCGTTGCCGCTTGCTTGGGGCCTTGGCTGTGGCCTTGCCAGCTTTGGCTGGCTGGTAGTCGGGCAGGACTGTCTTGGCCCATCGCCGCGATTCAATTCCCTGGGCAGACGCCAGGAATACCGGGTCGTCGTTGCCCAGGATGAAGGCCGCATGTCTCTTGTCTTGAAACTTGGGCCCATCTTTCGAGGCAGAGGCGCCACCTGCCGGGGTTGTCAAGGGTCCCCGGTCCCAAGGGGTCTGCCAGCCGCGATATCGCTCTGCATGGCCGCCACCCCGGTAACCGGGTCGCCCTTGGGGCCCCCCAACGTGGATTGGCCCGATTGGCTTTTCGGTCCTCTCCTCGAAGCGCCTGCTGCCTCGAGACGGTGGATCGACTTAGTCTCCTTCCCCGTCGTTTTGGGCACTGGTTTCCCAGATGCATTTGTAGAGGGATAGTCTTTTCCCTCCGGCACTTTAGGAGGAGTGCCGAGCTCCTTTGCGGTGTTTTGACCGTACCAGGACCTGTTTCCAGCCGCCCTCACGGGGAGAGTATAGTCGCACTTCCGGCGGTGTGTACAGTTACGGCGGAAGCCGGTTCGCTCGTGCCCACCTGTGTCCTATGACGCCGGAGCACAGTCGCCTTGGATCCAGGGCAAGCCATGAACCTGAGGCGCCTGTGCCCCGTTCCGAGTCTACAGTTGTGACGAGCCGACCCGACGTCCGTTTATCCCTCTGTAGCACCCGACGGCTGACGGCCCTGATATGTTAAGCTGCATAAACTTCAGGATTCCTATTAGATTCACTTGAAACTATATACCGTTGTCCCTTCTACTTTGTAGATCGAATTATTCCTAGCATGAACCGTTTAGGGTCTTATGCTCGGATTATAATTCCCTCTACCATATTGTATCAACCACTAATTCCCATCCTCTTATTAAATTACTAATACTCACATACCTTTCTCGTAATTAGTAATTGTAGTCGTATTTGTATTTTGAATGCATGCTTAGTTCTATTAGCAAGTGTAGTTCTAATCTTCGTCTATTCTTGGAAGACGAGTTTTTTGTTACATTATATAACTACCGGTAATCTACGCTAAGTCGTGTACTACCATCTTTTATTTTACAAGCATTACTGGAGAACTCCATGGGCTAATGGAGGGTGTTCTCCATTCTATTATTCCATTACGTTCCATTTCTGATATAAACCCTCTAAAATGTAAGAGTGTCTTGAGACACCTATTATATCATTCACATTAGCAAAAACAAAGAGCCTTTTCATAATGTGCATTTTTTGGCTGTTAATAACAACAACACCAATTACGTGAAGAAGCCTTAAAATCTTGCAGAAGCTTTTAACGGTACTTTTTATTTCCATGTGCACAAAACATGTGTTGTTTCGCGTGAAATTTGACCTGCTGCAAATTGTGTTTTGTTGTGCTAATATAAGTAAATTTATAAAATCAATCCAGCCCATAATTTTTTTCGTTAAAAGTAAATTTATTTACTATTAACATTTTAATTTTTTGTGCTTATTTTTTGTGTGATTTTTTCTTAATAGAAATTGAAATATTCTTGTAATTCTCCCTGCCAATTTAACTCATGTCCGTATCCTTGTGGCGACATGTTTCCTGATGAGATGAGGCGGTGTGCTGCCTTTCGTGGAGTCAGACGAGCGTTGATATCCAGGGGTCGATTCAAGAAGGGTTTCGAGTGCTTTTGTTGGGGTTGACCTCAGCGCCCATGTAATACAGACCAGAGCCTGTCGCTGAGTCTTTTCCATAAGCTTATTTAGGTCTTCTTTTCGGTAGCTTGCCACCACAATAAGACTCCATACAGCAGAGTTGGTCGTACCGCCGAGATAAATCCAGTGCATTAGAGCCGGTGACAGGCCCCATGTGCAGTTGAGCATCTTCTTGGATACGTACCACAAATGGTGGTCTTCACCTTTCCACTACATTGGGTTTCCATGCCAGTTTGCTGGGAAAGTACTGTGCCCAGGTATCTGACTTGTGAATTTTGAGGGTCGATGGACATACATCCGTAATCATCATGCTTATGTCATCTGCATAAGCTGTTATTATCGGGGCCTTTCTTTCATATCTCTTGATGAGGTCGTCGACCACCAGATTCCACAGGAGGGGCGACAGGACTCCACCCTGAGGTGTGTGCCTCTGTGTGCCTCTTTTACCATGGAAGCGATGCCCCACCCGATTGCACCCGTCTGCAACCTAGGAGGTTCTTTATCCACAGGTTGATTGCTGGGTGTGTGTTAGTCGCTTTCAGGCGATTTGTTATTGCGTTCGTAGAGAACGTTGTTAAATGCTCCGGAGATGTCAACAAATACTCCCAGTGCATACTCTTGTATTTATTTATTTATTATTCGCCAACGGAATCAAAAAAATCATTATCTAGCTAGACTAACTTATTTCTAACTTCAACAGAAAATAACAAAATTAATTATAAAAAAGGAAGAGATCTACAAGCAATCGTCTGACGGCTCCCCTTCCCCTGGCAAAAAGTCAAAATCTATCCCAGCTGGCAGCGCATTGTGCTGCCGAATTTACCTACAAATGGGCTCATTAAAGCCATATTTTGGTCCGGTGGAGATCATTTGCAAAGGGTGCATGGGTCCAGAGGCTCCTGGCGGGCGTGTTGAAGCTAATCCTACTAAGCAGGTCAGAGCAATCGATGTTACCCACTAAAAGGTCATAGGATCAAGATCTGAGCTGCAATGGTCCTTCGATCCTCGAGAGAGGAGAGCTATGTATGAGGCGACATCTGCACTCATAGGACGGCATCGGAATGCTGAAAAGGCCAAAGGCTGGATGCAAATTTTAGAAACTTTCTTTGCAGTCTCTCGATGCGCGAAATTTGAACGATACATCGGCTAAATTCCAGACTATGGAACCATGTACTCAAGGCGCGAGCGCACGACGAATGCATACAGACTTAGCCTCGTATATGGGTCCCTGAATTGGGATGAATTGCGCTTAACAAAGCCGAACATAGCATAGGCTTTTGGCAATATAAAATTCAGATGCTCTGCAAAAAAAGAAATTCTAGAGTCGTCTGCTTCGGGAGAGGATGGCCATCTATTGAATATGAAGAAAGCACATTGGATTTCAAGAAAAGAAACAAAGTAACATTTACTAATGTAAGTTCAATAACAATTAAGTCTGCGCAACGATTTACTCTATCAGGTCGCGCTGAAGAAGGGCCAATTTGTCGCCTAAGGTTTTGAACCAGATCGGAAGATTTTAAGATCATCAGCATAAAGCAGATGCTCAGAAGCTTGAGCATGGCTGAGACGAATGCTGTCGTTGATAAAAATTAAGAACAGAAATGGAACAAGTGCACTTCCCTGTGGAACGCCAGATAGTAGCCAGAATGGGTCCGAAGGCTTTTCATTTACCAATACGACATACTCTCGCCGCTCAAGATATGACCTAAACCAACTGAGCAGGAAGGAATGAATCTAATGGATGCAGCTTGGCTATTAAAGCATAGTGGGATGACATGCTAAAGGCTTTAGCAAAGTCAGTATACAAATTACTAGATTACACCAAAACACAACGCGTATACTGTTATTAGGTATTTTTATTGGTTATGTTAAGTTAACAATTCCTCAAACGTTGGAGTTATGATAGTTATTGAACTCGGTAGCGGTAGCTGACCGAATATTATGAATGAAAATTAATTGATCAAGGCGAGCGATACGCTGCGCTTTGTTTGATTCAAACTTAAGACTAATCATTGTATTTAAAAAAAGCTATGATTGCAGCCGGCTTCGCGGACAGTGCTGCCGTGGGGCTGCCGTCACTGCAGAACCGTCGCCGCCGTTCCAAGAACTTCAACGTTGCTGGCAGCTGTTCGGCAGAATGGGGAACTGCTGACTTTCGCATTTAATGCCTGGTGTTGAATTACTGCAGCTGCATCGCCGCACCTGTTAACTCTGGTCGTGGACCTCGCTGATATGCTAGGTCAGCACACGTCCAGTGTCGGTGGTTAACTTACACAACATCTACTTGAGAGTGCATTTCAAAGACTCGAGTGCAGAAATTACTGAAAGCGATGAGATTAGTGGTTGTTGATCTACCCGGCATAAAACCATGCTGATTTGGGCTAATGTACGACTTCAAAGGAAAGTGATCTGATTTCTGGCAATGATTCGCTCTCACTGTTTTTGAAACATTGCTGAGTTTGGCCAGAACTTGGTCTATAATTGGAGATGAGAGGTTTGCTATACCATTATCCGTATTAGCGCTCAAACTACCCAGGTTCATAACAGAAGGAAGGGAGCTCGTCGACCTTTTGGAATTTTAAAAATGCCAAAACGTCCTAGAAAATTGACTTTAAGTGCCCCTCTCAACGTCGGCAATATATTGGTTATACAAAAATTTGCTTAAACAAGCAAACTCCTCTTATGTTGCACATACCTCGCCCAATCCACAAGGTTTGGTCTTACCAAATCGTTTTAAAGAACTTATTACGAAGATTCTTATATTTCATCAGACCCTTCGTATACCACGGTAGTCTATAGGAGCCATCCAGTTCGTTTTTGGAAGCATTGTTACCAATAATACGACGGACCGTATACAGGAAAACATTATAATAAGTATCTACAGAAGGATGCGAGAGAAAAAAGCCCAATTGACATTTAACATACTATCCCGAATAGCATTCAGGCTTACAGTAGAAAAGAAACATTCATAGTATGGTTCCGCTCAGAGCGAATAAAAATGGAAATTGACTAAGAATTCCAACGGCATATGATGCATGTCACATTCTGCGATAGGGAGTTCGCAACATGTAACATGGCAATCTATATCCGAAGTAACAAAAATTAAGTCTAGAATCTTATTTAGCCTGGGAAAAGCATTATTGACTTGGGATAAGCCCATACTAAAACAGTCATCTAGAAAAAAGAATCTCGTTCGGCAAATGTACATTACTTGGTATCATAGCCGACGAAAGAGGATCGCCGGACCATACCAATGAACCCAAATTGAAGTCGCCAACAACGCAGAGAAGCTGACGGTCTCGCAGATTACGAATATATGCAAAGCAATATTCTGTGTGTTGCGCCTTGTATATTTCATAGCAGCTATTCGGTGGAAATAATACGATGCGCTAATAAATAGCGTCTCCAGCTGGCCAGCCACTGCCACACCAATCTGATCCAGAAAAGAGTCTCCATCCAGGAGACAAGTCCGATAAAATAAACGGGTGCGTCTTACGGCTAACGACCCCACGAAAATGCAGCTTCGTTTTGGCACAGTCTCTGTCCCACGAAACACCTGGAAAAGGTTCGGATCGAAGTATTCGTTGTCGAAAAAGTTTGAATTGAGCCAGGTTTCAACTAAAATGACAACGTCGAATTCACACGTATAAGTTTCCAAGTTGACCGCCTGAGACTTGGTTGCATGCCCGCTTTATTTTCGAAAAATTCGTATAGACTTTGCAGTCCATCCATCGGCACGGTCCCAGAAAGTAGCGGTAATTCCTGTTAGCGCTCCACGGAAGATGGGTCTAGAGGAGGGTCAGCCATATCCAACTGAGTCAGAGGAGCTAGGCCCATGCGTAAAACCCGCCCAAGCGTCGACAAGGGAATCAGTAGCACACCATCCTCGTCCAGAAAGAGGGCAGGGAAAAAGCCGGGTCGCCAATCTCGGAGATGATGCTGAAGAGGTGTAATACATAAGAGCGCACGGGCTTTGTTTTCTTCAAAGCATCGAGAAAGCAGCGACGGCGCCAAGCATAGCATACGAAGCAATGCAATAAGCGTTTTTATTGTAATGATGACGTCGAAGCGCACGTAGTCGCATGAGAGCGCTAGCAAGCAGTTTGACCTCTTTTGCGAATATCGCAAAAAGCGCAGATCGAAAAACCAATGTTTTGTTGTGTCGAAGAGGATTGCCAAAATTAAACAACGGGCTGTTGCTCATAGCAAAGGCGAAAACTGCAAAGTAGAATATGTTGTGGAGAAGTGGCGATCATAAAACCAGAGGCGCCGCTCACTGGGGTTTTTGAAGTGGATGGAACTGGAGTTTTCTGAGTCGGCGTGGACGTCCACGTCCAATGGCACAGCTGCACACAGATTAACTGCCGTCCAATTCAGCTGCCAGCCTCCTTTATGCGACAAAGCCTGAAACCCTTACCGATACTGGCCAGAATCGATCATCAAAGACCGTGGGGAATAGGGGTTCAGGGACCCCAAGTTTGAAATTCACGAACTTCAATGCAGATAGATCATCATCTCGCTTGACCAATTTCACGCAAGCTTATTAACCCTCCGGCACCTTGAGTTTATCGGCAACAAATTTTATCACCGCCTCTGGTGCCGTCGTGGTAGTAAAAGTTTACCAATATGCAGGTATTTGCTGTTCGCAGCTCGGGGGATGTTTCCAAAAAGACGATTGGCATGTTTCTTCCCGATTCTTCCTCTCTATTCTTTCTGACTGTGATGAAGCCCTCCAAATAAGTTTTGGGGAGCAGCAGCTGATCCCAAGTCAATGGCCTCAGTCATATGGCGGCTAAAGCCGTGGAGACATTACGTCGGTCGCCGGCTTTGGCCTATTGAATCCTTCCTTGGAGCGATCGGCTTCACCTCCTCAAAAAAATTGATCGAAAGGGCAGTCTGAAAATCAGACTTCAGACCCCAGATAAAGGCTTTCAAGTCTTCAGAACCTATTGTCGTTAAGTTCATCTATTTTCGAATGCGAGTCATTCGCAACCACACAGTTATCACACTGCCATAACAAATTAGGCAGATTTGTTAAAAGCTTAACAACGTCTGCATGCAAATCGATGCACGTCAGATGAAACGCTCGACGCCATTAAAGAAGAATTTGGACGGCCTTATCCAACGAAGCTGACCGGCAGTTTACGTCCTAATTAAAATTTTGAGCAGTAATAAAGCGACATTAAAAAAACACGACCGAAAAAATAGAAAGCTGACTTTTCACTGTGCTGGGCGTTCTCAATGGTAGCCATTACCGAGTGTAGTGCCGACTCTACCGACTTCCCTTTGGTATAGGCATGTTGGTTGGTTGACATCCGTTCCCCATGCATTCCTGATGTCCAACAGTTTTTCTAGTGTTTTTAGTAGAAAGGAGGTAAGGCTTATCGGTCTGTAATCCTTGGGACTCACATGGCGGCACTTTCCTGCATTTGGGAGGAAGACAACTCTCGAGGTTCTCCATTGGATAGGGATATAGCCCTAGACATGCTGAGTATATTGCGGAAAGCCATGGGGTAATAACCTCTTTGGTCACCTGCATCATGGCTGGGAATACCCGTCCAGTCCTGGTTCTTTTGTGCCCTAAAGGAGTCTATCGCCCAGTGGATTCTCTTTATGGTTAACAGATCTGTTGGGGGTGTTGTTCCTCGGCTGCTAGGTCCTGATGACCTCCTCTTTGGCATCAGTGACCTCGGTGCATCCAGGGAAATGCACCTCCATTAGTGGTAATAGATGCTTCTTCACTGCCCTCTGTCCACTGTCCGTCATCTAGCTTTAATTGACTTTGTATGGTGGGCTGCTTTTGAACAGCTTCCGGAGCCTTGTATTTTCTCGATGTTAGAGCAAAAGGTCCTCCACGAGTTCCGTTGTGCCTTGCGTATATCCTTCTTGTATTGCTCCTAAGTAGGAGTTTGTATTCGTCATTTACGATCTCTTCGTTCGCTTGTTTGGCGATCTTGAAGAATTCCTTGAGTTCGATTCCTTTGGAGAGGCAGATTTCGGTTCCACCAAAGTGGCTTGGACATCTTCTTCGTTCTGGAGGGCTTGCACGATGCGTGGTAGATGTCCAGTTACTCGTTGGATAGGGTCTCTAGGGACTCTCTATATCCTCCACCGGGGATTTCACTATCCTCCCGGATTCGCGAGCTTCAGTAACTGTCTTTTAAACTTTTCCCAGTTTGTATTCCGGGGTTTCTATAGACTGCTATCTTCGAGAGTATTTGAATTCACACTTAAACTGAATGTACTTATGATCTGAGAAGGATGGTCTTTCAAGGACTCTCCAGACAGATACCAAAGGTACTCTTTCCCGTTACTAGTGTTAGGTCTAGCACGTTTGACGAGGTGGGAAATACGAAGGTGTGTTCCTCCCCAACGTTTGCTACGTCTAAGTTAGTTGATAATATAAAGTCTAAGAGTGACTCACCTCTGTCATTGATGTCGGGGCTTCCCAAATAACATTGTGGTGGACCTTGGCGTCCACACCAATGAGATAGTTGAGATTTTTGGAGCCGGCTTCTGTCACCAGACTCCTAAGTTCGTCGGGTGGTGCGGGCCTGTCGTGTATATAGCAGGAAGCTACCAGAAGGCGCTTTTCCTCACTTTCCAGCATCACTGCCGTCAGGTCATCCGTGCTGTAATGAGACATAAGGTAAGCATGGATTCCCTTTCGTACGAAAGTACGACGGTTCTGTTTCTGCTAACCGATGTTGAGTAGAATAAGTTGTGACTTGAGGACTTTAGTCCGGCCACTGAGTTGCCTGATGCAATTCAGGGCTCCTGGACTATGTCGGCGAGCCCCTTGCTCCATGGCAATGAGGAGCTCCGCCGACGCTACCTTTTTTTATGCTGAGTTGCAGCATCAGCATCATATGGCTCTCACCCTCCCTGACGGGTTGACTACCAGCGTCAGGTCACCGTCCTCCTTCCTCCGAGTCCCGGTTGCAAGACCCTGGGCGGCCTTCACGATGGACTCGAGACCTAGGTCCTTCTCCACCTCGCCTCGCCTTTAGGGTGTGCGCGTCCTTGTCTTCGGGGTGGCGTTTTTTGAGGCGCAGGTAAACACTGCCCATGCCCCACGCCATCTTCCCGAATTTTGGGATATAAGATATCCTTTGCCTCTAAATGTTGATTTGAAGGATCGCACATTGGCCCCCTCGTTGCGTAGTAGGCTACCAATATGGAGAATCCTCCAGTACGCCGTTGGCACGTCCCAGTTTTGCCGCTGAAGGAGCTTCAGCGCACAGTCCCCTTGGATTGTGATGGGGAAGAGTACCTTCGCCTTTGGCTTGGACGGGATTAGCTCCCTGTCCACGACCTCCAGCTTGGCCCCCTCCCATTTTAAATAGTGGGTCACCGACTGCGTTAGCCATTTTTACCCGTTGAGCCACCCAGCACCATCGAAAGTGGGCATAGGGGCTGCGGAGTCTTCCGCCATCTGTGAACAGGGCGTTGACAAGACGCGCATGTACCAGCTTCCACTGTGCCGCTATCATCAACCCGTTCTCATCGCAAACGGTCGATGAGTGCCACGATCAAATGTCGTTTTGACGTCACTGACCTTCGCTTTGACCTTTGGTGTTGGCTTCTTTGGCCGCTTTCGGTGGAGGGGCTGGCCATCTTTCAAATTTGCCACTTGCTCGCCGGAGTGTTTTTGATGGCACTCTCAGTTGCCTATTTGCAAATTTGGTGGCCATCATCTCCTCCACCTTATTGTGGGTGCCTCGATTTTCGGCCCTTTCTACCCGCTGGAAGGCCAAGGCCAGCTTGAATTTCTAATCCTGGGGAGATGTCTGCCTTTCCTTGAAGCAAGCTTTTTATTTTTGAGGGCCGCTTTGTAGTTCTGAGATTAGGCCTTCATCCCCTCTTTGAAACGCTTCGGCCCTTCCCTACGTGGGAGCTGGAACCTGGTCCCGGCGACCGGAGAAGGCTATCTTCCTCCGTCCTGCTTATTGAGCACGCTCTGGATCCGTGTCTGTTTCGACCACCGCATCTGTGCGGCTCATTCTCGGAGTGCGTTGTTGTTTTGTGGCAGTAGCTTTAAAACTGACCTGTCCTGCTACCGCCAAGTCCGAGGTGTGACCGCTGGCGATACGCAGAGAGGATTGCTCCTCCCATGCTCACCGGTTGTAGCAGTCACGCTTTCCAAACGTTTGGGTTGACATCCCAACCCGAGTACAGTCTTCCGTCCGCCTCCATTATTGGCCCGAGGGTTCATACAGGTTAATTTTTTCAGGAACCATCCCCTGGCGTCTTATGCCGGCCCGCCAGGCACCTCTAGCCATGGCTCTGGTTCGGTTCCCCGACTTTTAGATCGGGAAGACACCGGACCATTGCCTTAGCTTAGATACTGCATTACCTGGGTCAGAGCAAGCGACAGTGCATTACCCCTTGATCGATAATGCAGTGCAGGCAGTTGTGGTAATTTTCTGATACTTCAGAAATTCGGTTGCGAGGCGGGAATGTGTCTTAATCGACACATTCAGCCAGGCTCAGTTTTTCACTTTCACAAATGTTTTCCGACTAACTTTTGAAATCAATCGTTTGGGCCTCCGTTTTTCATTTTAGCTCTCTTTCAGTTCAATAAAATAACTATATATGCGGGATATTTGGTAATTAGTACCCAAATCATTTTAAAACGGCACCGGAAAGCATTCACATTAGTATTTCCAATTCTAAATACAGCCATATCACTTCCTTTATTCACATAATGAAAACGCACTTGATAGATTTTCACCGAACTGCATGACTCAACATTAATATGAGAATTGAATGTTTTCTCAGCAGAGGTGAACCGTACATAAGTTTAACCATACAGTATATAGATGTGCCATTTCATACTACGAAAGCGTCACGACGGGCTAAGCGTTGAGTTCCCCGGGGTACTGACGCGTCATCATGAGAGAGAACGCAGAGAGAACATCTTTGCATGTGTTAGGACACACGCAAATGTTTCGAAACAAATTTGTGATTGTATGCTTTTTCGTTTTCAGAGTTTGAACGCTGGATTGATTTCTGTTCCTGTTATGCCTCCAGCATGTTTTAATGTATGGGCGCACATGTAATTTCACGTACTTTGTCCGTGTGTTTAGAATTGCTGGCCGCTAGAACTGAAACTTGAGTTTGGTTCTTCTTTTGGGTCTTTGATGAGCTGCAAAACCGCCACAAAATAAATGAAGAATGGGCAGGGGTGTGGGGATATGGTACACTAGGGATGAAAATAAAATAAAAGCTGTTATTTGTTTGATTTATACTACAAAATATAAACTCTATAACAATAATATAATTACACATTTATATCCCTTATTTTAATCAGGTTGATTATAAATTATATAAATATTTTGTTCCACGTTTCGCTCGGTTCTCGACTTTTGTTTATTTAAACTAAAATAATGATGAATCTAAATATACGATATAAGATAAAATATACAATATAAGTTATCCGATTGGTGGATACCCCTCCCTCTGCATTTGGTTCTCGACCCTAGGCCGGGTTATTGAGCTTAAAATATTCATTGCCTCGTCGCGTAACAGAACACGATAGCTGCAGCGTTAACAGAGACCAGCCTAACAGCCCAACAACAACTATGGACACGGACGGAACAGGGAAACTACTGCTGCTCAACGTAACACCTGCGCGAGTGCCATGTCAGCAGTTTAACGCAACCGGCGACTGCGCAGCCACCGGCCGGACCCTAGCGTTCACTTTTAATTTTATGTAAGTTGCAGATTCTCTAAGACCTCCGACGAGGAACAATAAATCTCCTTCAACGAAATAAATAATAAACCTTATACTTAGGTCGGGCCATTCGTTTTAACTTATATACTAAACAAAATATGCATACATATAAATGGACTTGGTTTACATAGAGCCAAATCAATTGTCAATCTGCATTCATCCGACGGCGTGTGGAAAGCAAAAATTTAGATGCCGGTCGCACCTTGAATACTTTTTGGACAATTTTTAAATTTTTAATTCAATTATGAAATATCTTATTTACATACATATGTACATAAATATATAGTTTAGAATAAATGATTGCACAGACAATTCAAAACAATTGTCTTGATGTTAGGTGACAAGCTTTTAAAAGTGTTAATACCCTAAAATACTCTAAGTCAAAGCAACGAACCAGAGCAAAATCTTTATGTACATGTGAAATTCACATGCTCCGCGATTTTGGTATATCCATCATATACGCATACATTCTACATTCCATAGGGACGGCTTTAAGAGTATGGCCATCTTTGAATATCTTCTGGCACATCTATATAATGTATGGAATGGTACCACCCAACGATTGTCAATGTCGATGTCTGCGACCCTAATAGCTTTGATGAACGATTGTCCGCCATTTTCGGCACTTCTTAGACGATATATTGGATATCCGTCAACATGTGTGCCCGTATCGTTTTGAAATCTTTTAGGAAAACCGTTGTACATTTTCCGTCTGACATAAAGGCCAGGAACGATTCAGATTTCCGCACGGACCATGAATCATGTTTGTAGTAACAATATCAAATAGTAATTAATCAGTGGACGGATTTGGAATCTCTGCAGAAATCAAACTGTCGATGTCTTGGGTCGTATTTTGTCGACGAACCAAATTAAAATGTGAGCATGAGGTAATCCACGCTTTTGCAACTGAACTGAATCATCCAACCAACGTATGGCTATTAAATACATACAATTTTGTAATAAGGCTTTTAAAGACATTAATTATACCCGATACTCAAAATGAGTGCAGGGGTATATTAGATTTAATGGTGAAAATGGATGTGTGTAACGTCAGAACGAAGCGTTTCCGACCCCATAAAGTATATAAATATTGATCTTGATCAATAGCCGTCTCGATTGAGCCATGTCTGTCTGTCCGTCCGTCCGTCTGTCCGTCCCTATGAGCGCCTAGTGCTCAAAGAGCTATAAGAGCTAGAGCAACGACATTTTGTTATGAGGCTTCTGTGATATGTCACTGCTACAAGTGTATTTCAAAACTTCAACCTGCCCACTTCCGCCCCGTTAAAAGCGAAAATCTGTGGAATAGCCAATTTTAAAGATACGAAAACCAAAAACGCATAATCGTAGAGAATGACAATATCTTCTAGACTGCAGAATCTAAACTAGATCGTATCATTATTATAGCCAGAATGAAGAAAACAATTTCATTTTTCTCGCGTTGCCTCTAACACACACAGGTTTCATTGTCGGCTTTGCCTATCACTAAACTGTGAGTTCCTAGATCTCAGAGACTATAAAAGCTAGAGCAACCAAATTTGCTATCCACACTCCTGTGATATCGAACCTGGTTGTTGTACTTCAAAATATCGCCCAACCCCTTTCCGCCCCGCAAAGGAAGAAAATCTGTGGCAACGACCTCGCAATGACTATTAGTCCCTAGAACAACGTCGGCAATATCCATACTCCCGTTAGATCTCACTGTTACAAGTGTATTTCAAAATTTCGCCCCACCCCCTTCCGCTCCCACAAGTACGGGTCTTACCAAATCGTTTAAAGATATTTAAAATTTCCAATTCGCATAATCATAGAAAATTCAATATCTACCACGATTGCCTAATCTGAATCAGATCGGATCATTTTTTATAGCCAAAATGTAAACAAATCAATTTGCAGTGGCTACGCAGCGCCCGACGACACGTTCAGACATGGTGTTGTGTCTCCCGCACGCACCTTTGTCGTCGTCGTTCAAATTAGCGCCGTTTCATGGAGGAGAGCCATACTGACTATGTATCGGGTATAAATGTAGAGTTGCATTTTGTATTTGATTTTGTCCTGGTAATAGCAACGATGTAATTTCCTGCCACATTTGGACCATAGTAAAAAGGCCATGGGCGTGCTTGGTCGTCATATTCATAGTCAAAAGTCATTGCATCCTGTATGTATTCTATACATCGCTAGACGTGGATCTTAGAATACGGCTCCTGTGATGATGCCCTATGATAACAGAATTACCGTATTTCGGCAGTGAAAGTCTTTTTCGCAATAGCATCTCGCAAGTAGAATATATTATTAAACTCCATCCTCTGTTGACCGTATCGCAAGGATCGTAGTCGTTCACAACTCTATCTTGACATACATGTCGACCATAAATTATAAACTTCACGACATCGTAAAAATTCACTGTTGTCTCGGCCGTTGTCTAATCATCAAACTATACGAATAAATTCCTTCGAACCGTTAAGGTTCTTATTTGTTTCGGCTCCTGTAATATATATACCAAATTAAATTGACCATTAATTCTTTAATAACAAATTAAATAGTTCTAATAAGGAAAAATTCCTTTACGGGATCTCGTTGTTTAATGTTTACACAAATATCCGTCTTGTCCCTTCCAGAAAGTTTAGTGGATATTGAGCGTCATATGAACGATGGGTATCACTAATTAACTGAAGATCATTATTTCTTCTTCGAATCACGATTTGTCGCGGAGCTGTACGGTCCTGGGCTTGATTCCAGCAACGTCGTCAGCAACAGGTGCATTGAATCTTCTATATGTTCTCCAGATGGTGTTCTATCAGGATTGATGACAATAGCGACTATGTATCTGCAGTCATTGCATCTCCGTTCTAGTTGATTTTGTGTATGCTGAATAGTTAGGTGCGCGCATCGGCAAAAATCTATTTTTATCACGATCAGACCACTCTTCGGGCACAATATGTGACCTTTTTAAAACGAGGGGAACGTTGTGGCGAGTTGCTGCTACGGCCAATAATAAATAGCAAAATCGCGCCAATCTGAGCCAATAGCAATGTAAATGTAGCGACATAAAATTCAAAGAAAAATATTAAAATTGAAAAAATTGAATTTTTATATAGTCGACAGACGTAGTGGAATGCCAACAACGCAACAAACGTAGTGGAATTGACCAACAATGCCAACAATTTCATCGAGCATTTACATCAAATTTATTTCTTCGACTAGGATTCCAAAATGTCGTTGATTTGAATATTATGTCTCATTCTAAAGCGGTTATTGGTACTTTGGAAAAGGAATTCCCGCATTTTCATGCATTCAAATTGCTGCCAATGCTGCACTCAAATCTACTTTATGGGGTGGCGAGGACTCCGAACGTGCACTCGCCAATCGCGTGGATGCAACGTTGCGACTAGCATAATCTCAATTCACATTTTGAATAGAATCGTATCGTCAGCGAGCTGGACGCTCTGTTAAATGAGCACAATAAATTATTGAAATTATTCAAATCACACATGCACAAACTACAAAGTGACAATCACGCTATTGTCATCAATGCTGATAGAACACCAGCTCGTGAACATATACGTAGATTCAATGCACCTGTTGGTGACGACGTTGCTGGAATCATAGTTAGCGACCGTACCTCCGCGACAAATCGTGATTCGAAGAAGAAATAATGGTCTTCAGTTAATTAGTGATACCCATCGTTCATATGACGCCTCCTCAATCCACTAATTTTCTGGAAGGGACAAGACGGATATTGTGTAAACATTAAACCGCGAGATCCCGTAACAGGTAATTTATTCCTATTAAGAACATAGTTAATTTGTTATTAAAGAATTAATCTTCAATTTATTTTCCGCGATATGTTATTACAGGAGCCTTGAAACAAAATAAGAACGTTAGTCGAAGGTTCACGATTCGTATAGTTTGATGATTAGCTCGCGGCCGAGACAACATCATTTTACGATGTCGTGGGTTGTGTGCCAACAATTTATGGTCGACATGTATGTCAAGATAGAGAGTGAACGACTACGATTCTTGCGATATAATGTTTGAAGCTACCTGCGGAAGAATATATTCACTTGCGAGATGCTTGCGAACAACACCGACACTGCCGAAATTAGTAATTCTGTTATCATACCATCATCGTACGTAGGTAGTCCACGTCACATGCAAGAATACATACAGGATGCAATGACTTTGTCAGTGAATATGGACGACCGTGTCTTTTCATTACCTTTACATGTACCCTCAAATGGCAGCGAAATTACATCGTTGCTATTACCAGTGGAAAATGCAATACATCGTCATGACAAAACAGCACGTGTGTTTAAACAAAAACGAGGGAACGTTGTGAGTTGCTGCTGCGACCGCAACTCTACATTTATACCCGATACATAGTCAGTATGGCTACATTAAACGACAAAGAGTGCGTGCGAGAGAGGCAGAAATCGGTCAGAACGTGTCGACGGGCGCTGCGTAGCCACTGCAAATTGATTTGTTACTTTTTGGCTATAATAATAATCCGATCTTATTCGGATTCGGCAGGGTTCGGCAATCTGGTAGATATGGCCATTCTCTATGATTGTGCGTTTTTAATTTTCTCCTATCTTCAAACCTCTGGTTGCCACAGATTTTCGTTGTTAAAGGCATGGAACGGGGTGGGGTAAGCAGTGAGCTATCAACAGTGAGTTCTGCAGTGAAAAATTACAAATAGTTTTGTAACAGAGCTCGACAGTCAGGTCTAATAGTCTCTGAGATCTGTGGATGCTCCAGATTTTCGTCTTTGCGGGGCCGGAAGGGGTGTGGCGAAATTTGAAACAAACTCGTCAAGGTCCGATATTTCAGGAGTGTGGATACCAAATTTGGTTTCTCTAGCTCTTATAGTCTCTGAGATCTAGGCGCTAATGTTTTGCGCTATGCAAAGCCGGCTATGCTACGTGTGTGTTAGAGAGAGACAGGGCGAGAAAAAAAAAATGAAATTGTTTTCTTCATACTGGCTATAATAAAGCTACGATCCAATTCAGATTCTGCAGTCTAGAAGATAAAATCATTCTCTACGATTCTGCGTTTTGGTTTCTCGTATTCTTAAAATTGTGGATGCCACAGATTTTCGTCCTTTTTGGGGGCGGAAGTGGGCGGGGGCGAAGTTTTTGAAATACGCTTGTAAGAGTGACATATCACAGAAGTCTGTATACAAAATGTCGTTGCTCTAGCTCTTATAGTCTTTGAGCACTAGGCGCTAATAGGGACGGACAAACGGACGGAGACGGACAGACGGACGGACGGACAGACAGACATGGCTCAATCGACTCGGCTATTGATGCTGATCAAGAATATATATACTTTATGGGGTCGGAAACGCTTCCTTCTGGACGTTAACATCCACTTTTACCAATAAATCTAATATACCCCAATACTCATTTTGAGTATCCGGGTATAACGAGGGGAACGTTACTGCGGCGACCGCAACTCTACATTTATACCCGATACATAGTCAGTATGGCTCTCCTCCACCAGACGGCGCTAATATTGAACGACACGAAAAGAGTGTGCGGGAGAGACAGAAAACGGTCTGAACGTGTCGTCGGGCGCTGCGTAGCCACTGCAAATTGATTTGTTACTTTTGGCTATAAAAATGATCCGGGATCTGATTCAGATTCGGCAATCTGGTAGATATTGTCATTTTTTCTATGATTGTGCGTTTTTAGTTTTCTCGTATCTTTAATATTGTGTATGCCACAGGATTTCGTACTTTGTGGGAGCGGAAGGGGTGGGGCGAAATTTTGAAAATACACTTATTAATTATGAGATCTAACAGGAGTATGGATACAAAATGGTTGTTCTAGCTCTAATAGTCATTGCGATATGTGGATGCCCACAGATTTTTTCTTCCTTTGCGGGGGCGGAAAGGGGTTGGGCGATATTTTGAAGTACACTTGGGCGGGTTCGATATCACAGGAGTGTGGATCCCAAATTTGGTTGCTCTAAGCTCTTATAGTCTCTGAGATCTAGGAACTCACTTTTAGTGATAGGCAAAGCCGACAATGAAACCTGTTAGAGAGAGACAACGAGAGAAAAAATGAAATTGTTTTCTTCATTCTGGCTATAATAATGATACGATCTAGTTTAGATTCTGCAGTCTAGAAGATATTGTCATTCTCTACGATTATGCGCTTTTGGTTTTCGTATCTTTTCAAATTGGCGATGCCACAGATTTTCGTCTTTGTGGTGGCGGAAGTGGGCGGTTGAAGTTTTGAAATACACTTGTAACAGTGACATATCACAGAAGTCTGTATACAAAATGTCGTTGCTCTAGCTCTTATAGTCTTTGAGCACTAGGCGCTCATAGGGACGGACAGACGGACGGACGGACAGACAGACATGGCTCAATCGGCTCGGCTATTGATCAAGATCAATATTTATATACTTTATGGGGTCGGAAACGCTTCGTTCTGGACGTTACACACATCCATTTCACCACAAATCTAATATACCCCTATACTCATTTTGAGTATCGGGTATAATTAATGTCTTTAATCAGCTTTATTACAAAAATTGTATGTATTTAGCCCCCATACGTTGTTGGATGTATTCAGTTGAGTGGCAAAAGCGTGGATTACCTCATGCTCACATTTTAATTTGGTTCGTCGACAAAATACGTGCTGAAGACATCGACAGTTTGATTTCTGCAGAGATTCCAAATCCGTCCACTGATTAATTACTATTTGATATTGTTACTACAAACATGATTCATGGTCCGTGTGGAAATCTGAATCGTTCATCACCTTGCATGTCAGACGGAAAATGTACAACGTGTTTTCCTAAAGATTTCTAAAACGATACGGTCACACATGTTGACGGATATCCAATATATCGTCTAAGAAGTGCCGAAAATGGCGGACAATCGTTCATCAAAGCTATTAGTAACGCAGACATTGACAATCGTTGGGTGGTACCACTAACCATACATTATATAGATGCCAGTTCATTCAAAAAAAGTGTGAATACTCTTAAAGGTCGTGCAATTGTATGGAATGTAGAATGTATGCGTATATGATGGATATACCAAAATCGCGGAATCTTGTGAGAAAGACATGTACATAATTCAAATTTTGCTCTGGTTCGTTGCTTTGACTTAGAGTATTTTAGGGTATTAACGCTTTTAATGAAGCTTGTCACCTAACATCAAGACAACTGAAATTTTGAATACCCTCATGCAATATACGAATGTAATAAACTGATATATTTATGTACATATGTATGTAAATAAGATATTTCATAATTGAATTAGAAAAATTTATGGGTATTGTCAGGAGAGTATTCAAGGTGCGACGGCATCTAAATTTTGCTTTCCACATTCCCGTCGGAAGCGCGCGATTGACAATTGATTTGAAATATATGTAAAACCAATTCCATTTATATGTATGCATATTTAGTTTAGTATATAGTTAAGTAGAATCAACGTTTAATATAATGTTTATTATTTATTTCGTTGAAGGAGATTTATTATTTCCTCGTCGGAGGTCTTAGAGAATCTAAATTTACATAAAATTAAAGTCTTAATGCTAAGTCCCCGGCCGGTGGCTGCGCAGTCGCCAGTGCATTAATCTGCTGACATGGCACTCGCGCGGGGTGTTATGTTGAGCAGCGGTAGTTTCCACGTTCCACGGCCCCATAGTTGTTGTTGGGCTGTCTGGGCAAGTGTCTCTGTTAACGCTGCAACTATCGTGTTCTGTTACGCGACGAGGCATGTGAACATTTTAAGCTCATTGACCCGCTGTAGGGTCGAGAACCAAATGCAGAGGCGGGTATCCGGCTGGATCGGATAACTTATATATGTATATTTTTATCTTTATATCGTATATTTAGATTCATCATTATTTTTTAGTTTAAATAAACAAAAAGCTCTAGGGAATATCATGTTTCATAATATTTATATAATTTTATAATCAACCTGATTAAAAATAAGGGATATAAATGTGTAATTATATTATTGTTATATTTTATATTTTGTAGTATAAACCAAACAAATAACAGCTTTATTTTATTTTTCCGCGCCCTAGTGTACCATACCCCCACCCCCTGCCCATTCTTCATTTATTTTTGTGGCGGTAGGTCAGCTCATCAAAAGACCCAAAACAAGAACCAAACTCAAATTTCAGTTCTAGCGGCCAGCAATACTAAACACACACACACGCAAAGTACGTGAGAGTACATGTGCGCCCATACATTAAAACATGCTGGAGGCACAACAGAAAACAGAAATCAATCCAGCGTTCAAACTCTGAAAAACGAAAAAAGCATACAATCACATATTTGTTTCTAAACATATTGCGTGTGTATTAACACATGCAAGATGTTCTCTCTGCGTTCTCTCTCATGATGACGCGTCAGTACCCGAACGCAAGAGCCGAAGTTTTTGGGGTACTCAACGCGCTAGCCTGAGTGTGACCTTTCGTAGTATGAAAATGGCACATCTATATACTGTATGGTTAGTGGTGGTACCATATTCACCTCTGCTGAGCAAAACATTCAATGCTCATATTAATGTTTGAGTCATGCAGTTCGGTGAAGAGTATCAAGTATATTTGCAAATATGTGAATAAAGGAAGTGATATGGCTGTATTTGAATTGAAAATACTAATGTGAATGTCTCTCCGGTGAATCAAAATGATGAAATTTCCGAATTACCAAATTGACCGGTATATCAGTTCCATATAGTTATTTTTTTATTGAACTGAAAAAATGTTTCCTAGAAATAATATACATGGCAAAACAACGTTTGCCGGGTCACGTAGTATATATATATATTGTATATAAAACTGTTATACGCCATTTTTAACCGTTTTTAAATCTCGCCAAAAATTTGGTTCGTTAACTTAAGCCGCGGTACATAGCACTTACAGCCATACATACATATCCGATCCAGCCGGATACCCCTCCCTCTGCGTTTGGTTCTCGACCCGACAGTGGGTCAACGAGCTTAAACATTTTCATGTGAACCAAATGCAGCACATGCCTCGTCGCGTAACGAGCACTGCGCAGCCGGCGCCGGGGACTAAACATTAAGACTTTCATTTTGTGTAAACTTAGATTCCCTTCTTCTGCTAATGGTCCAGTGCATACCCTACGGGGCTCGGACCAGCAACCAATACCACTTCGACCGCCACGACAGCTATCACGACAACCAC
Organism: Drosophila lowei; assembly: GCA_008121275.1. Taxonomy (NCBI): domain Eukaryota; kingdom Metazoa; phylum Arthropoda; class Insecta; order Diptera; family Drosophilidae; genus Drosophila; species Drosophila lowei. Next base: position 18,977 of record VHIG01000020.1, on the reverse strand, counting down.
AACATCAGCCTCTTATTGTCGTCCAAGTACCGCATCAAGGATAGCGCTCGCACCTTCGTTGAAACCAATGCCTGAATCCAAGGCAAGATCTGCTTCTATCTCCATGCTAACTACTAAGACGTCCAGCCAGTCTCAAGCATTTCCTCCCTGGAACAGGGAAAATGAGTTTTCCCAAAACACAAGGGAACCCATCATCTGTGACATGGCAAATAGCAGGAGAAAAAGAAACATCGTGGATCTGAGCTTTTAAAACGATTCACACAAAGGGAAAACTTCGCCAAGTTGCCCCCACCTCATCCTGCGCCTCTTCAGGCAACCGTTTTGCCCCATTCCGTGAACAGGATCTCTCAACTGTTGCCCAGACTGCGGCGAAGGAGTTGAAAGAGGATTCAACATAGCCCTTCTGCTGATGATGTCCCGTCCACCTCAGCTGTGGCTCAAGCAACTCAGGCTGAGACAACTCCCAAAACCACGAAAGCCTAGGCCAATAACCATCCCTGGGGTGCTGGACATTGCAGCCGTCAGGGATTCCCTGAGCCCCCCGATCCCAGAGGAGGGACTACGAATTCCGCACGGCACCCTCAGGGCCTCCCGTATTTACGCCAAGGACGCTGACACCCATTGAAGAATAATTGGGATCCAATGCACTGTGGGTGCAGTACACCCATTTCTGCCTCTCCGAGGGACAAAGCTGGGGTATTGGCAAAAAATCTTGCAGCATCTACACCCACGGGATACCATCAACCAGGCATTTGAAGTTGGGACATCGAGGTGGTCAACCTGTACAACCCGAAAGTCAGGAGGAGCCACCTTCCATCAGCGCTGATGGAGTCAGGCAGGGAACCCTTGGCGCTTCGCGACGCCCTAGCCAATGGCTCGACACAAATTCTGGCGACAGGAGCGCCACCTACTACCCACCTTTTCAGGGAATCCATGCCCTCCTGCCTAGACTTCTTCTTATATCGATCTATCCCCAGCAATCCTGCTTGTCCGTGAAAGCATGACCTCAATTCCGACCACCTGCCCCTCATTGCTGCATTATCGACAACTCCGCAGACCAATCCCAGCCATGACAGGGCATTTGAAACTAACTCAAACATTCCCCTGTTCAAAATCCTGGGTAGCTCGCTAGACATACACACATATTTAGGACCATCAGGATGAAGATGCCTCAAGGCAGTCGAACTTCACAGACTGGAAACCACAGAGGCGGCACTTCAAGTGGATCGAAGGGCTTCTTCTGCTCAGAAACGGCTCAGGCGCAAGTACATACACCAATGACCCGCAGGTTGACAGAGTCTTCAGGAGAGTGGCTAACCGGGGGATGGAAGGAGAAGTGGCGAAACAGAAGACCATGGCCACGGATAGACTGCTATCGAGGCAACAGCAGACGTACCTCCAAACTACGCCCTTTGAAACTGACAGGACGCTACAAGCGGCAACATACACCTCGATTTCCGGTAAGGAAGGCTGACGGCTCATGGGCAAGAACAGCAATGGACCCGGTTGAGGCTTTTTGCGACGAAACTGGAAGAAAGATACACACCATTCGGACGAAATCTGGTGGAAGAGCAATGATGGTCACTGGGGAGTCACTGAATGGGACCCACCAGATGGAGCTCCTGTAGCCCCAATGCGAGCGCTGCATCCTACGAAGGTTACGGCTTCCAAAACTAGCGGTACTGTAGCTGCTTACCTGGATATTTCGCAGGCTTTTGACCGGGTGTGGCACAAGGGGCTACTCGTTAAGATCAAAGTGATGCTCAACCCTCAAGCTGTATGAAGTTATCAAAAGTTTTCTGATGGAAGGACCTTCCGTGTAGTCCAGGATGGTGTAGCTTCTTTGACCAAGACCATCAAGGCAGGATTACCGCAAGGGGCGTGCTTAGGCCGACACTGTACTGCTTATTCACCCACGACATGCCAAATCCCCTACGGTCGAGGGCAACCAGGCCCAGACCCTCAAGGTGGCAGCATTTGCTGACGACACAGCAGTACTCTCGAGGGGCTAGCTGTGTCTATGATACCCAGACAATCTGCAGCAATACCTCTAAGCTGTTGAAAACTAGACCTGCCGATGGGAACATCTCCGCCGGACCCTGATGAGTGTGCAGTGGTGACGCACACTTTAAGAAGGAGCTCTAGCCCTGGTGTCTTCCTGTAGGAAGCTCGTGGAGCAGGGTAGGAATCACACATACCTCGGAGTTACACTGGATGCACGTTTTAACTTTCGGCAGTCACATCCGTAGCGTGAGGAGCAAGTTGGTGGATAAGGCCAGAAATGTTCTGGCTACTTAAACAAAGCAACAAGCTCAGTTTAAAAAAAGTTATGATATAAAATGGCTATACTAGCACCTGCCTGGATGCAGCATTCAGGTGTAGGGTTGCCGCCAAAACTAACCTTGCGAGGATCATGACGTTCCAGGGTGATAATTTCTGCGTAGGATCTCGGGCTGAGTTAAACCCGATTTCGGCCCGTTGTGATACTACATAGGATCATTTCCTTCCTGCGTTGTGGAGACTTCCTGTCAGCAATTATCCCATCAGATGCTCTCTCACAAAGTTCGCTATCTTCCCTGGGACATAGTTTGGATATCTCTGGCAGTGTCGTGTAGAAGGCTGAGCCCAAGTGCTGTAGCCTTTTTCTGCTGAAACCTGGCAGGGAGCAGGAACAGGTGTTCCACTGTCTCCTCCCTCTTCCTCGTCTCTACGGCTGCGACAAAAATCGTTATGTGCGGCCCCAGCCTGTTAGCGTGGGTGCTGTGTGTGTGAGGGAACGTATGACTACGCTGCACCTTTTTCCTGCTAAGCTTGCAGAGGCTCGAGGTGCGCTTCATGTCCATGGTCGGCCATGTTTGCCGAGTTGTGCCGACATCGTGGCACTATTTGCCACATGTCGTTTGTTAGTCGCTTGTATTGCTCTTTTATAATGCCAGGCTTACAGGTGGCCATTGGCATACAGATATCCTCCATGTCTTGGAGAAGGGGGATTGTAGTGCCAGATCTGGCCAGCTCGTCCGCTATACAGTTGCCCTCGATGTCCCGGTGACCCGGGACCCAAATCAGGCTGATAGCAAATTGCTGAGCCATCTCGTGCAGAGATTTGCGGCAGTCTGCCACGGTGCCGAGTTCGAGGAAATCGCACTTAGCGATTTGATCGCAGCCTGGCTATCGCTATAAATGTTTAGCTTGGTTGCCGTAACGGCAACCGCTTATAAACAGTCTAGTGCCTCCTGATTGCTATGACTTCCGCTTGAAAGACACTGCAGTGATCTGGGAGCCGGAAGGAATGCCTTATGTTTAGCTGTTCTGGGTAGATTCCCCTCCGACTCTGTCGTCCAGCTTTGATCCATCTGTGAAGATGTTTATGGCCCCATCTGGGCCTGGGAGTCCCTCGAGCCATTCGTCTCTGTGAGGATGATTGTGTCGAAGGGAGTGACTGTGTACTCTCTTGGAACTTGGTAGTCTGTTTTGAGGGACGGTATTGCTATTATTTAATATGGCTGGTGACCTATGCACTGTGTCACCCATTGATCTGAGTCTCTTAGACGTATTGCTGCTGCTTCTGCCCGTTCCTTTCCGCCGAGTCGGCTCTGTAGGCATGGGATGGCATTTAAGCGCATCATTTTGGGGTGGTGCGAAAGAGCTCCGCTGATACATAGGGCGGCAGTTCGCTGGACTTTGCCCAGTTGCTTGTTGATCGCTCTTTTTGATAGGGCCGGCCGCCACCAACTCCGTAGAGTAGTATTGGTCTAACTATAAGCTTGATATATCCATTGGACTATGCTTGGGATCATACCCCATCTTAGCCCAATAGCTTTTTGCATGTGTAGAGTGCAGTCATTGCCTTCACTCTGTCTTTGACATTCAGGTTCCAGTTAAGCTTCTTGTCATTACCAACCCTAAGTAACTGGCACTGTCGCTAAAGGAGAGCCTGCATCCTTGTAGTATTGGAAGGTTGAGGGGCGGGACCTTGTACTTATTTGTGAATAATACAGTTAAGTTTTTGAGGGATTTACTCCCCAGACCGCGCGATTCTGTCAATCCGACAGTTGCGCTAGCTTTGCAGTCATTAAGTCACAGTGTTTGGGGGGTATTTCCCCGAGAAGATAAATCACCGCGTCGTCCATAGGCCACGACTTTGCTCCTAGGTCACATAGAATCTTGTTGACTGCTTTGTTCCACGGAAGGAGACAGGACTGCTGCAGGGTGCCTCTGTTGACATACCTTGACTGGACGGACGATCCATCGATGATGTCACCGTCCTGCATGTGAGCAATTGATCAATGAGCATCACCAAGTGACGGTCCACCCCAGGTCAGTCAGGGCTTCTGCAATGGCGCCCGGTACAACGTTGTTGAAAGCTCCCTCAATATCGAAAGGCTATTGAGGGTAATTACTCTTTCTCTACCGCTGAATTACTTCATGAAGAGCCGTTTCCGTGGACTTTCTTCCGGTAGGCGTGCTGTGCGCCTGACAGCAACTGAGGGTGTATATAGTTATCCTCAGTTGCAGCCCGACGAGTCTCTCAAAGGTTTTGAGGAGGAAGGACGATAGGCTGATTGGTCAAAAAGTCTTTTGCAGTTGGTTGCGAGGCTTTTTCCTGCTTTAGGAATGAAGACTATCTTTGCCTTAAGCCATGCTCTTGGGGATTGTACCCACAGCCAGTATCTTCCTGAAGATACCTTTGTATGATCAGTTGATGGCCGTATCGGCCTTCTGAAGTTGGGCCGGTATTACCTGGTCTGGGCCTGGCGATTTGAACGGGTTGAGGCTGTTTATTGCCCAGCTTATGTTACGTTTTGTAAGGATGTGATCCATCGAGGTTACCGGTCCCTCTCCTGGGAGATGTACCGTCTCGAGGTGTGCCGTGTCTAGTAGAATGTGTAGGGACTCCTCGATGGTCACGTGCCGTCATTCCTTTTAAGATGCCTACCGAGGGGTTAGTTTTTGAGAGAAGTCTTGCGAAAACCTTGCGTACGTTTCCTCAATTTAGCAAAATTTTTTAGGCCCTTTGCTCCTTGTTTCCTTTTATATAGTGACAGACTGATTTTTATCTGCCCGAAGGTGGTTCTCCTCGTTCGCGCTTTTGGCTTTGTTGAAGGTCCTGCAGCTTTACGTAGGATGTCTATTTGTTTTGACCACCAGGGGGGTTTCTTTTTCCCCCTAGGTTTGCTAGGGGGCGGCATGCTGCCGCGAAGGCTTTGTGCATGCTTCTGTGAACCTGTTCACTAGGCGATCTAGGTCGTCTTTTGTGTCGGGGCATGATGGTGCTTTGGAGGGAGTAAGTCCTCCAGGGCTGAGCTATTTTTTCCCAGTTGGCTTTCCTGGGATTAATGTAGTCCTTGGGTTTCGGACACTCGAGGGATAGTGTGGTCTCGATGTATCTGTGGTCCAGAAAGAGTGGTCATCAAGGGACTTGCCAACTCTTGACTATGTCTAACATGTTTTGAGACACTAAGGTGAGGTCAATAACCTCCTGTCGATTTTTAATTATAAAAAGTGGGGTCGTTGCCCCGATTACAAATAAATAGATTTGAGTTAAGGATGAAGCTGAAAAAGTGACTCACCCCTTACATTTGTGTTCGAGCTCCCCACTGAGTGTGGTGAGCGTTGGCATCGCAAACTATTAATAGGTCTATGTCCGACCTCTCGCTGTCGCTGGCTAGTTTGCGAACAAGGTCGTTGGGAGGATCATTGCCTCATGGGCCATGTAGGACGACATCAGCCTTAGATGTGTCCCTTTCAGCTCTAGGCTTGCCGCCGTGTTGTCGCTATCGCTATAATTATGGAGCAGAAAGATATTAAGGTGCTTTCTGGCGAGAATGCAGGTGCGGGTTTACCTTCATGTTGAGCTACAATTATCTTGTACTCCTTCGACCCTAGTCCACAAACCTTGTCTCCCACTCATCCAAGGTTCCTGGATCAGGGCTACGTCCGCTCCGCTCTTCGAGGCGGAATATAAAGCAACGGATGCTGCTTTACAGTGGAGATTGATCTGAAGGGCCCTCAGGACATCCTTAGTGTTCTCCACCACTGTAATGTCGGCGTCTGGATCGTCCTCGACTTCCTCGTGGCAACACATCGCCTCGAAGTCGCATCTCAGCGTGCCATCGGTGGAGTAGCCTTCTGGGTCTGTCTCTATGATCGTCTGCTTCGATCTCTGAGGCAGCGGCGTCCTGCTCGACTGGCTTGTCGACAGGATGTGCCCCGGCCGCTGCATCCGACTTGTAGCGCTTTACGGTCACCGAGCTGAATCCAAAGTTGAGCTCGCCTTTGGCAACCCTCAATCGGGGCCAGCGACTCTTTGTTGAGCACGACCACCGCCTGGTTTGTGGGGCCCTGTGTCGTCTCAACTTTGACCACCTTCCAGTCCGATGTTGGGGAGGTGGGGGCTGCAGCTTTGCAGCATTTTTAGGATGCGTTCGGCTCCTTCATGGAGGCGGGTAGGCTTTCGCCCTTTGGTCTGCTGGGCACTTCTTGCTCCAGTCTACAGCGACGAGCTTCGCCCCTGGGTAGACTTCCCCGACTTGCGCTACCGCTGCTTTGTACAGCTGTACGGAGCGCTCCCGTCTTCTGCAGGCTACGATTTTTGCGCAGCCCCAGCCAGCCCATGTCTTTGCAGACGGGGGGGGTCCAGGGCTTTTCCAGCAGCTCGAAGCAGCGGTCGGCCAGTGCCGCTTCCACCCACTTCCACTGGTGGGGACGGGAGTCCGCGCTGCCTTTATCCAGGACGCCAATCAGCGTCCTTTCTCGGCAATCTGCGCAAACGAAGTGTTAGGCAGTACTCTGGAGCGCTTCGGTGTTGGCCCAGGAGTCTCTTGCGAGCGCTGCCTTTTTGGCTGAGGGGGCTCCCTTCTTCGGTGCTTCCTTGCCGAAGTTCGGCAGCACCTTCGAGGCCCACTCAACCTTCTTTATCCATTTGTCCGTTGGGCTGGACATCTGGCTTGCGTTCTGCCGACGGAGGTATATTGCCAGCACTCTATCGGCATATGTAAAAGATTTGGCTTGGACACTAGTAGATGGTGACTCATCACCCGCCACTTTACCAGCAGGCAGAGCAGCCGCGGGATTGCATAGCCCTGCCAAGGTATCGGTTTTGGGAGCCAATTCACCCCCACCCACCCTGAATCCGGGATGGGACCCCTTTGGGCTCTCCTAGCATCTTCCGCCGCGCAGGTTTTCACTGCTGGTTTGCGGGTTGGGCCAGGCCTTTGGGCCGCTGCCTTCCCCTGTTTGGGATTGCTCCCTGTTGGCATTTGGGGAGTGCCAGACTCATTTTGTTTTGTTTTGTAAATTCTTCCATTCTTTTCCCACGAGCTGCAGAAGAGGGTAAACGGTCCATCGGGCAGAGATCCACGTTGCCCGGATAAGGCATACAGAAAAGGGGCTGCCAAGTCCCCTGAGCTCTCCGTTAACGACTGGGCTAGTTTTATATACCGGGCCCCAGCCAGTGACTCTCGGCACGGGTCGAATAACACTCTTAGTCCGGCCCGGTGTGAGCTGAATGTGGGGGTTAGGATGTGGGTAGGTAGTGTGTAGGGATAGAGGAGGTGTGAGCTACTTATACGAGGCGGCACCACAAGCGCATCGTCAGTGTTGCTGCTTCGCGAACACCCACTGGCTGTCCGGGGCTGCTTATTTTCGGTACTCTCCCTAGGGATGTCCGCTTATTCGCAGCTGACCTACCTTATGTAGCTATATATAGGTAGGTCGTTCGCTATCCGCAACCTGCGACCCGTCCGGTGGCTCATCCGGCTCATCAGACCAGAATCAACAATCTCACGAAGAACCATATTTGTAGGATTCAGAAGCCACCCTAATATACTGGCGGCGTCTTGCAAGAACAAGATACCCGTAGGCTGGCCCGATGGACCCAGTCGACCTGCCCAACAGGATGATTTCATGGGACCTCTACCCTGGAAACCTGGACAGATGGTTAGGTTAGGTTAGAAGGGGCTGCCGTGCTCAACTCATGCCCGTCACGCCAGGCCGGTTTCGGCCTGTTGTGACCCATGGGATCATTCCTTCCTGCATTGTGAGACTTCCTGTCAGCAATTATCCCTTCAGATGCTCTCACAAAGGAGTTCGCTATTTTCCTGGGACATAGTTTGGACATCTCCTAAATTGTCGTGTAGAAAGGCTGAGTCAAGTGCTGAGCCTTCTTCTGCAGCTGGGCAGGAGCAGAACAGGTGTTCCACTGTCTCCTCCTCTTCCTCGTCTCTACAGCTGCGGGGAATCATTATGTAGGGCCCCAGCCCTGTTAGCGTAAGGTGCCTGTAGAGTGTCCCATGGGGGAAGTATGCGTGGCTGCACCTTTTCCTGCTTAGCTTGCAGAAGCTCGGAGGTGTGCTTCTTGTGGTCGGCCATGTTTGCCGAATTATGCGACATCGTGGCACTATTTGCCACATATCGTTTGTTAGTCGCTTGTATTGCTCTTTTATCATATAAGCGACAGGTGGCATTTGGCATACAGATATTCTCCTTGTCTTGGAAGGGAGATTGAAGTGCCAGATCTGGCCAGCTCGTCCGCTATACGGTTGCCCTCGATGTCCCGGTGGCCCGGGACCCAAAAAGGCTAATGCAAATTGCTGAGCCATCGTGGGAGATTTGCGGCAGTCTGCCACGGCAGCCGAGTTCGAAAATCGCGCCAGCGATTTTGATCGCAGCCTGGCTATCGCTATAAATGTTTAGCTTGGTTGCCGTAACGGAAACCGCTTATAAACAGTCTAGTGCCTCCTGATTGCTATGACTTCCGCTTGAAAGACGCTGCAGTGATCTGGGGGCCGGAAGGAATGCCTTATGTAAAGCTGTTCAGGTAGATTCCCCCTCCGACTCTGTCGTCAACTGATCCATCTGTGAAGATGTTTATGGCCCCATCTGGGCCTGGTAGTCCCTCGAGCCATTCGTCTCTGTGAGGGATGATTGTGTCGAAGGGGTGACTGTTTCTCTCTTGGAACTTGGTAGTCTGTTTTTGGGGACGGTATTGCTATTATTTAATATGGCTGGAGTGACCTATGCATGTCACCCATTGATCTGAGTCTCTTAGACGTAGGGCTTCTGCCCGTTCCTTTCCTGCAGGGTCAAGGCTCTGTAGGCATAGGATGGCGATTTGCGCATCATTTGGGGTGGTGCGAAGAGCTCCGATATTTTATGGGGCAGCAGTTCGCTGGACTTTGCCCAGAGCAGTGATCGCTCTTTTTGATAGGGCCGGCCACCACACCGTAACTCGTAGAAAAATAGTCTAACTATAGCTTGATATATCCATTGGACTATGCTTGGGATCATACCCCATCTTAGCCCAATGGCTTTTTGCATATGTAGAGTGCAGTCATTGCCTTCTTCACTCTGTGCTGATATTCAGGTTCCAGTTAAACTTCTTGTCAATTACCAACCTAAGGACTGCTGGCACTGATCGGCTAACTCATGCCTGCATCCTTGTAGTATTGAAGGTTGAGGGCGGGACCTTGTGCTTATTTGTGAATACGACGAGTTATGTTTTGGGGGATTTACTCCCCAGACCGCGCGATTCTGTCCAATCCGACGGGCCCTTAACTTTTGCAGTCATTAAGTCGCACAGTGTTTGGGGGTATTTCCCCACGGATAATCCGCAACGTCGTCCGCATAGGCCACGTCCAGCCCCTTCTAGGTCACATAGAATCTTTGTTGACTGCTTTGTTCCACGGAAGAGGAGACAGGATCCCACCTTGCGGTGCCTCTGATGACATACCTTGACTGGGCGGACGATCCATCGATGATGTCACCGTCCTGTATATGAGCAATTGATCAATGAGCATCGCAAGTGACGGTCCACCCCCAGGTTAGTCAGGGCTTCTGCAATGGCGCCCGGTACAACGTTGTTGAAGGCTCCTCAATATCGAGAAAGGAAAGGCTATGAGATGCAGAAAACTCTTTCTCTACCGCTGAGATCACTTCATGAAGAGCCGTTTCCGTGGACTTTCCTTTCCGGTAGGCGTGCTGTGCGCCTGACAGCTGAGGGGGTGTATAGTTGTCCTCCAGTTGCAGCCCGACGAAAGTCTCTCAAAGGGTTTGAGGAGGAAGGAAGATAGGCTGATTGGTCAAAAGTCTTTTTGCAGTATGCGAGGCTTTTTTCCTGCTTTGGGAATGAAGACTATCTTTGCCTTTAAGCCATGTTCGCGGATTGTAACGGTTACAGCCAGTATCTTCCTGAAGATGCCTTGAAGCCAGTTGATGGCCGCATCCCCCGGCCTTCTGAAGTTGGGCCAGGATTACCTGGTCTGGGCCTGCGATTTGGAACGGGTTGAAGCTGTTTTTCCAGCTTATGTTACGTTTTGTGAGGATGTGATTCATCGAGATTGCCGGTCCCTCTCCTGGGAGGTGTGCCGGCCCGATGGTTGTGCACCCGGAAATGCGTGTCTAGTAGAATGTGCAGGGACTCCTCACTAGAGTTGGTCCCCTACCGAGGGGTTTCGAGAGGATCTTGCGTAGCCTTGCGACTTCTGACGTTTCCTCAATTTCCGAGCAAAATTTTTGCCAAGAGGCCCTTTGCTTTCCTTGTTTCCTTTTTTATATAGTGACAGACTGATTTTGTAGTCTGCCCAGTTGTTCTCCTCGTTCGCGCTTTAGGCCCTGTTGAAGAGGACCTGCGGCTTTACGTAGGGATGTATTTTTTGTTTTGACCACTAGGGGTTTCTTTTCCCTAGGGTTTCCTAGAAGGGGGCATGCTGAGGCAAGGCTTTGTTGCATGCTTCTGTGAACCTGTTCACTAGACGATCTAGGCCGTCTTTTGTGTCCGGAAGCATGTTGTTGGTGCTTTGGAGGAGTAAGTCCTCCAGGGCTGGCTATATTTTTCCCAGTTGGCTTTCCAGGGGATTAATGTAGTTGTGGGTTTTCCGGACTCTCGAGGGATAGTGTGGTCTTGATATACCTATGGTCAGAGAAGGAAAGGTCATCAAGGACTTGCCAACTCTTGACTATGTCCAACAGTTTGTGAGACGCTAAGGTGAGGTCAATAACCTGCTGTCGGTTTTAAATTATAAAATTGGGGTCATTGCCCCGATTACAAATAAATAGATTTGAGTTAAGGATGAAGCTGAAGAAGTGACTCACCCCTTACATTTTGTGTCCGAGCTCCCCACTAGAATTGTGGTAGGCAACCTATTAGTAGGTCTATGTCCGACCTCGCTGTCGCTGGCTAGTTTGTTTCGGAGTCGTTGGAGGGATCATTTTCCTCATGGGCCAGGAAGGACGACATCCCTTTCAGCTCTAGGCTTGCCGTGTTGTCACTTTCGCTATAATTATGGAGCAGAAAGATATTAGGTGCTTTCTGGCGAGAATGCAGGTGCGGGTCTTTACCTTCATGTTGAGCTACAATTATCTTGTACTCCTTCGACCCTAGTCCACAAACCTTGTCTCCCACTATCCAAGGTTCCTGGATCAGGGTTACGTCTGCTCCGCTCTCTTCGAGGCGGAGTATAAGAGCAGCGGATGCTGCTTTACAGTGGTGGAGATTGATCTGAAGGAGCCTCAAGGACATCCTTAGTGTTCTCCACCACTGTAATATCGGCATCCGGATCGTCCTCGACTTCCTCGTGGCAACACATCGCCTCGAAGTCGCATCTCAGCGTGCCATCGGTGGAGTAGCCTTCTGGGTCTGTCTCTGTGTGATCGTCGGGTGCTTCGATCTCCGAGGCAGCGTCCTGCTCGACTGGCTTGTCGACAGGACGTGCCCCGGCCGCTGCATCCGACTTGTAGACCTTTACGGTCACCGAGCTGAATCCAAAATTGAGCTCACCTTTGGCAGCCTCAATCGGGGCCAGCGACTCTTTGTTGAGCACGACCACCGCCTGGTTTGTGGGGCCCTGTGTCGTCTCACTTTGACCACCTCCCAGTCCGATGTTGGGAGGTGGGGTTGCATCTTTGCAGCATTTTAGGATGCGTTCCGGCTCCTTCATGGAGGCGGGCACCCAGACTCCGCCTTTGGTCTACTGGGCACTTCGCTCCAGTCTACAGCGACGAGCTTCGCCCCTGGGTAGACTTCCCCGACTTGCGCTACCGCTGCTTTGTACAGCTGTACGGAGCGCTCGTCTTCACAGGCTACGTCCAGGCTGCTTTTCCAGCAGCTCGAAGCAGCGGTCGGCCAGTGCCGCTTCCACCCACTTCCACTGGCTCTTGCGGATTCGGGAGTCCGCGCTGCTTTTGTCCAGGACGCCAATCAGCGTCCTTTCTCTGGCAATCTGCGCGAACGATGTATTTTGCAGTACTCTGGAGCGCTTCGGTGTTGGCCCAGGAGTCTCCTGCGAGTGCTGCCTCTTTGGCTGAGGGCTTCCTTCTTCGGTGCTTCCTTGCCAAAGTTCGGCAGCACGAGGCCCACTCGACCTTCTTTAACCATTTGTCCGTTGGGCTGGCTTGCGTTCTGCCGACGGAGTATATTGCCAGCACTCCTTCTGTCGGCATATGTAAATGGCTTGGCTTGGACACTAGTAGATGGTAACTCATCACCCGCCACTTTCCCAGCAGGCAGAGCAGCCGAGGATTGCATAGCCACTCTGCCAAGGTATCGGTTTTGGGAGCCGATTCACCACCCACCCGAATCCGGGATGGGACCCTTTGGCTCTCCTAGCGTCTTCCGCCGCGCAGGTTTTCACTGCTGATTTGCGGGTTGGGCCAGGCCTTTGGGCCGCTGCCTTCCCCTGTTTGGGATTGCTCCTGTTGGCATTTGGGGAGTGCCAGACTCATTTTGTGTTGTTTTTGATTCTTCCATTCTTTTCCCACGAGCTGCAGAGAGGGTACGGTCCGTCCGGGCAGAGATCCACGTTGCCCGGATAAGGCATACTTAGAACAGGGGCTGCCAAGTCCCTGAGCTCTCCGTTAACGACTGGGCTAGTTTTATATACCGGGCCCCAGCCAGGTGACTCTCGGCACGGGTCGAATAACACTCTTAGTCCGGCCCGGTGTGAGCTGAATGTGGGGTTGGGATGTGGGTAGGTAGTGTGTAGGGATAGAGGGTGTAAGCTACTTATACGAGGCGGCACCACAAGCGCATCGTCAGTGTTGCTACTTCGCGAACACCCACTGTCGGGACTCTTGTTTTCGATATCTCCTAGGGATGTCACATTCATAGCTGACCTATATGACCTATATGGGTAGGTCGGGTTCGCTATCACAACCTGGAGCCCGTCGATTGGCCTCAGCTAGGCCCATGGAGCCACCTCACGAGTTCATCAGACCAGAACCTGGACGAATGGATTGAACCAAATAATATCCTCCAAATTCTTCAACCTTGATGCTTGCATTTTTTAAATTATTTTTGAAGAATAAATCATGGTCTGACTGTTGACTTCCATTTGTGCATCAAGTCCTTCCAAAGTGACTTGACAAAACAACGAAATTGTATTATTATTTTATAATCAAATACAAACTCAAAAATAAAAAAAAATGCGATAGACCTGTTAGACTGTTAAATTAGCGAGCTTACGCCGCAAGTGTAACCAATAACAAATTGAGGTGAAATTAATAATATAACCTAAATTTTATAGGACTGAAGGGCAATCCCTCGCTCCGGCATCAACATCTACGAAAACAGGCTGACGGGCAATCCCTCGCCTCGAAAGCAAAAACAACAAGCTGAAGGACAATCCCTCGCTTCCCACATCGACACCACAAAAGGAATTAATAATTAATTGAAGAAAACTAATAATTAGATCAAATAAAACACGGAAACCATGTAAAGTGAGCTCTTTTTGTAAAAATCTTATTCAAACATTTTGGTGATCGCGACCCAATAAAAATAAAATAATACTGAGTAATTGTGGCTGAGATATTTAAAATCAAAATTCAAATTCAAAAATAAAATATATATAAAAACGAGGGGAACGTTGTGAGTTGCTGCTGCGACCGCAACTCTACAATTATACCTGATACATAGTCAGTATGGCTAAATTAAACGACAAAAAGTGCGTGCGAGAGACAGAAAAAGTCAGAACGTGCCGACGGGCGCTGTAACCACTGAAATTGATTTGTTACTTTTTGGCTATAATAATAATCCGATCTGATTCGGATTCGGCAAGATTCGGCAATCTGGTAGATATGGCCATTCTCTATGATTGTGCGTTTTAATTTTCTCCTATCTTCAAAATTGTGGTTGCCACAGATTTTCGTTTTTATGGCTGCGGAAGGGGTGGGGCAAATTTTGAAACACACTTGTAGCAGTGAGCTCTCAACAGTGAGTTCTGCAGTGAAAAATTACAAATCGTTTTGTAGCAGTGAGCGCTCGACAGTCAGGTCTAATAGTCTCTGAGATCTGTGGATGCTCCAGATTTTCGTCCTTTGCGGGGGCGGAAGGGGTGGGGTGAAATTTTGAAACAAACTCGTCAAGGTCCGATATTATAGGAATCTGGATAAAAATTTGGTTGCTCTAGCTCTTATAGTCTCTGAGATCTAGGCGCTAATGTTTTGTGCTATGCAAAGCCGGCTATGATATTGTGTGTTAGAGAGAGACAGGGCGAGAAAAAATGAAATTTTTCTTCATTCTGGCTATAATAATAATACGATCTGATTCAGATTCTGCAGTCTAGAAGATAAATTCATTCTCTACGATTCAACGTTTTAATTTTCTCGTATCTTTAAAATTGTGGATGCCACAGATTTTCGTTCTTTGTGGGGGCGGAAGTGGGCGGGGCGAAGTTTTGAAATACACTTGTAACAGTGACATATCACAGAAGTCTGGATACAAAATGTCGTTGCTCTAGCTCTTATAGTCTTTGAGCACTAGGCGCTAATAGGGACGGACAGACGGACGGACGGACGGACGGACGGACAGACAGACATGGCTCAATCGACTCGGCTATTGATGCTGATCAAGAATATATATACTTTATGGGGTCGGAAACGCTTCCTTCTGGACGTTACACACATCCACTTTTACCACAAATCTACTCATTTTGAGTATCGGGTATAAAAAATAAATAAAGAAGAAAACATATAGTGCTATTACTGTGAATGGTGGATTTGGTCCCTCAGTCAGCACGGTTGGTACAATTTACGCGGAGACCCGAGCGACTATCCGCCAACCACCTCTCTTGACCCCACAGGTGTGACACGCCCTGTGCCCCTCTCCCTCGACCACCACAGGTGTGACACGCCCTGGGCCCCCCTCGGCTCTACAGGTTTGACGCGCCCTGTATTCTGTTGTCTGTCTTACCAAGGCGAGTCGACCCTCCTCCCTTCAGAGTTCCTGCGATATACAAATTTCTTGTAGAAAGACCCTGGACAGGACTGAGCTTACCTCAGCCTGAAATAAGGACATTACAAGTACCAGGTGTAAGAAGGTGCTAATGGGCGATAGCCCTAACAGTTCAATAGTGACCTCAAGTTGTTTAAGCGGTCCGATAGCTTAGTTTCACTGTGTTACAGCAATTACAAGCCGAGATTGGTTAGTTGAGCACAGGTACGCCTGCCCCGAATGTTGAAGCGGATAAGGAGATCGCAATAATTCACGATGTCCAGTGTGATCAGCCATAGGACATGGTCAAGTCAGTCCCCGAGTTCGACGGCAAACAGGAAAATTATGTCGCTGGGCGCCAGGCAGCGCTGGCGGCCTATAAAACTTTCGAGCCCTATGGGGGCAGCGCTAGACATTACTGGCGACAGGCATCATCAGGAATAAAAAAGGTGCCGCAAATAACGTCCAGTCATCTTTCAACACAGTCTCAAATTTCAAGGCAATTGTGAATAGATTGGATAGTTCGTATTCCGACAAAACTCCAGTGAGCGTGATACAACAAAACTGGCCACCATGCGGCAGGGAAACCTGTCCTTGGCGGAATACTATGACGAGATTGAGAAGCAGCTCTCTTTCATTACCAACAAAACATAATGGTCCATAATGCGGTCGCAGCGGACATTCTAAACGAAAAGCCATGGACTACGCTTTAGACGTATTCGTTTCAGACTTAAGAAGAACATTAAAATAGCAGTATTTCGGGCAATGACTGCATCTTTCAAGAGGCGATACAATTACTGAACCATCAAGTGGCCAGTGTGACACCAGCAAAAGGCTGTTACGCGCGGATCCCAGGCAAAACGCAGCCCTCCTCCCGCCAACAGACCGAAGGAGCTGCCGCATGACGCGCGGCTCGTAGCCGAAATGAGTTGGGGGACACTTACCTTGAATGAAGCTATCTCCCTGGCATAAGATAAATTAAACTTCTCCACCTTTAAGCCGACGGCTTTTATTTTGCTTTTTATAAAAGCAGTTACATCATTAGATGTGAGGTCAGGGCCAGCCGTGAGACAAAACTTGTCGTTTTGTGGGAACCCACCAGTGGCAGGCACCACAGGCTTTGTACCTGTGGTGGCAATATCCGGAGGTCCGGAACGTCTGGTGGGATCGGAATGGACGGGACAGCTAGTGAGCGATGGTCTACGAGGCGATGAATTCGGCTAGCGAATCTGCATCGCCAGCATCTGTTGACCTTGAAGTGGCAAACGAAATCGGCTGCTGCCACTTGGAGTGGTCGGAGACTATTTTTCGGCAACGAGCGGACAACGAGACAGTTGGCACTTGCAGATCCCGCGGAGTGACCCTTTACGCCTCGGAGACTCATTCAGCAGTTGCAGACTACCAAACCCAGCGCATTTTGCGTGCAGTATGCTATCGCAAAGCCACAGGGATACTCGGCTGATCATGGGTGATCTCTTTCCCACAGGTTTTTTTGGCACATACAACAGAAAACTCCATAATAACAAATTTGAAGAAAAATAAAATTAAATAATATTTCAAAACAAATTGCTATCAGTCCAGTGTGCCAGACAAACGCTAATAGGAGGAGAGGAGTGCAGTTGCAGCAGCAGCTAATGAGAGACAGCTACTGAACAGAAAGTTCGAGAGCGAGAGAGAAAGAGCAGTTATTTAAGTTTAGGTGACAGGAGAGATTGATAACACAACAAAAGCTACAAGACGAGGCGGGCTGTAATGCAATGTAATGCGTACTTGCTGCAACAACACAAAACAATAAGCCGACGCCGAAAAGTAAAAAGTTAAATAATGTTTTAACACAGATCAAAAGGCATGCACTCGCGGAATAGAACAAATTTCCAGATTGTAGGCTGGTTAGGAAGTTAATTAAAGTTTATTTACGAAAACACCGGTTGTTTGTGCAAAAAAGAAAAAAGCGGAGCGCAAAACAAAAACGCGTCTAGTCACTACAAAGAGAACAAACTAAAAAAACTAAATAAAATAAAATAAAAAATTAAATAAAATTACTATAAACTACATAGTTTGACATTGTTTTGCAAGTCCGGCAGTTACATATGTGGAAAATTCTAGGAGGTTAGACGTTTTACAAATCCGTGCTGTGATTCTGAAAACAGGGAGCTACAAAAGTGTTGGAGCTGAGAAGTAATAATTTTTTCGAAGAGTTTAGGAATGGCACATAAATTGGAGATACAACGGTAGTTTGAAACATCTGATTTAAACCCTATATATATATATATATATATACATATATAGCTATCGCTATAGTTATGGAGCAGAAAGATATTAAGGTGCTTTCTGGCGAGAATGCAGGTGCGGGTTTCACCTTCATGTTGAGCTACAATTATCTTGTACTTCTTCGACCTAGTCCACAAACCTTGTCTCCCACTATCCAAGGTTCCTGGATTAGGGCTACTTCTGCTCCGCTCTCTTCGAGGCGGAGTATAAGAGCAGCGGATGTTGCTTTACAGTGGTGGAGATTTATCTGAAGGAGCCTCAAGGACATCCTTAGAGTTCTCCACCACTGTAATATCGGCGTCTGGATCGTCTTCGACTTCCTCGTGGCAACACATCGCCTCGAAGTCGCATCTCAGCGTGCCATCGGTGGAGTAGCCTTCTGGGTCTAGCCTTCGGGTGCTTCGATTTCCGAGGCAGCGTCCTGCTCGACTGGCTTGTCGACAGGACGCGCCCCGGCCGCTGCATCCGACTTGTAGACCTTTACGGTCACCGAGCTGAACCCAAAATTGAGCTCGCCTTTGGCAGCCTCAATCGGGGCCAGCGACCCTTTGTTGAGGACGACCACCGCCTGGTTTGTAGGGCCCTGTGTCGTCTCAACTTTGACCACCTTCCAGTCCGATGTTGGGAGGTGGGGGTTGCATCTCTACAGCATTTTTAGGATGCGTTCCGGCTCCTTCATGGAGGCGGGCCCAGACTCTCGCCCTTGGTCTACTGGGCACTTCGCTCCAGTCTACAGCGACGAGCTTCGCCCCTGGGTAGACTTCCCCGACTTGCGCTACCGCTGCTTGTACAGCTGTACGGGCGCTCGTCTTCACAGGCTACGTCCAGGCTGCTTTTCCAGCAGCTCGAAGCAGCGGTCGGCCAGTGCCGCTTCCACCCACTTCCACTGGTTCTTGCGGATTCGGGAGTCCGCGCTGCTTTTGTCCAGGACGCCAATCAGCGTCCTTTCTCTGGCAATCTGCGCGAACGATGTATTTTGCAGTACTCTGGAGCGCTTCGGTGTTGGCCCAGGAGTCTCCTGCGAGTGCTGCCTCTTTGGCTGAGGGGCTTCCTTCTTCGGTGCTTCCTTGCCAAAGTTCGGCAGCACATTCGAGGCCCACTCGACCTTCTTTAACCATTTGTCCGTTGGGCTGGCTTGCGTTCTGCCGACGGAGTATATTCCAGCACTCCTTCTGTCGGCATATGTAAATGGCTTGGCTTGGACACTAGTAGGTGGTAACTCATCACCCGCCACTTTCCCAGCAGGCAGAGCAGCCGTAGGATTGCATAGCCACTCTGCCAAGGTATCGGTTTTGGGAGCCGATTCACCACCCACCCCGAATCCGGGATGGGACCCTTTGGCTCTCCCTAGCGTCTTCCGCCGCGCAGGTTTTCACTGCTGATTTGCGGGTTGGGCCAGGCCTTTGGGCCGCTGCCTTCCCCTGTTTGGGATTGCCCTGTTGGCATTTGGGGAGTGCCAGACTCATTTTGTGTTGTTTTTTCTTCCATTCTTTTCCCACGA
>VHIG01000154.1:0-11220 GCA_008121275.1 Drosophila lowei | reverse complement strand
CTCGTCAGGCAAGAACCCATTGCACCATGTCCCGCTCCTATACGGGGACAGGTGGCACATCAGGTGAAGCCGAGATTTGGCCAGCAGCATTGGCAATGTGGGCGTGGCACCGTCTCCTTTGTTGTCTGGATCTAATTGATGTTACTTTCCAGAAGGCGAAGACGAATATGCTACTATCTGTGAATGATATAAAACTATTTTGTTTGCAGGTTCAATTGGTCTATTTGGAGGGATACGTTGAATTATGTAAGTGATTTATTTCTGTTTGTGATTTTAATTCTTGTTTCTTTATGGGTTTTGATTGGTTTGTTTGGACGTTGTAGTGTGAATTATTTTGGTTTTGACTGATTTAATTGTATTTAATTTGCAGGTTCAATTAATTTGTTTATTTAGGTTGCGTTCAATTTGGGTGAGTTTTATTTGGTTTGGCTGCATTTTACAGGCATTTACCGGTTTGGATTGGTTTGTTTGGAGGCACGTAGTAAGTGGTCAATTTGTGTTTTGACTGATTTTAATTGTATTTTATTTGCAAGGTTCAATTGGTTTATTTGGAGGTATGCGTTGAATTTGGTAAGTGAGTTTATTTTGTTTTGGCTTGTATTAATTGTATTTATGTTTTTAATTGGTTTGTTTGGATTTTTAGTAAGTTTAAAAGTTATTTTTGGCTGTTTTGACTGATTTTTATTTGTCAAGTTTTTCCGAATTTTAATGTTTTATTGGAACCAATGAGGTCTTTGAGTTTATGTTGTGTTTTATAATTAATTTCGCGTATTGGCTTTATGTTAATTTTATTGTGAGTTTGTCAGGACGGTAGTAGTAAAGTGGCTTGTCAGCGGTTGAATTTGTCCAATTGCGTTGATTTGAGGTTCAATTGGTTTTTTTGGACAAATTGGCGCATTTAAAAAGGTGTTTACAGTGTTTGGCTGCTGTTGCTGCTTTTCTTTTGGAGTTTGATTGAAATGTTTCTGTCTTGGAGAATTTGGTAGTTCTCTATTTATTTTGTTGCGGTAAATTTGTCAAGATTTTCTGTATTTTATTGGCGCATTGAATTTGTCCGCTTGTCGACCGTCGCGTTCGGCTTCGAAAACTGACCCGACTTTGTCCATGTATTGTGGCTGCGAGTAAGATTTGTGATTTTATGTTTTATTGGCTGCGGTAATTTGTCGGTATTTTGTAGTCGCGTTTTTCTTTATGTTTTAATTGTATGTTTAGTTAGTTCGTCCATTTTTTTAATGGCTGCGGTAAAAATTTTTCCGTTTTTCCGTTTTATTGGCGCATTTAATTTGTCCGCTTGTCGACCGTCGCGTTCGGCTTTCGAAAACTGACCCGACTTTGTCTATGTGTTTTAATGAAAGCTGCGGTTTTCCGTTTTATTAGCGCATTTAAATTTGTCGCCGTCGGTAGAGCCGCAAGCTTGGCCGAGGTCTCGAGCCGAGTTCGGAAACACTCAATTGTTGCCGACTCTCACTCACCAATGGCAGGCCCGAAGCGCCGATCGCCATTACCGGTGCTCTCCCCCGGCTCCACTTTCCACTCACCCCAATTTCTGGGTGAGATGAAAGTAGTCCGAGGGCAGCAGCACCGATCAGTGAGCAATGGTTTCTGTTGGTGGGTGTATTGTTTGTTGTCCGTCTGTTTTATGTTAATGGCCATGTAAAGTTGTCAATGTCAAGATTTAGTGGCTGTTCATTGTCGTCGTGTTGCCTTGTCCCTTGGATCGTGAAATTGCGTGGCTGGATGTGTGTGTTTTAGAAGTGGCCGGGAAGTACTCTCTGTTTGGGGTTAGGGTGGGGAAGTTTGCCTGCTCCGTTTAATCGCCCAGATGCTTTTTATACTTCCGATCTTACGATCCGGGCGCGAAGACATCCAGTCGACCGCATGATTGAAATGGCTTTACCGGGGCATAGTATCATGGGATGGGATTGATTGTAATCGCCAGTTGCACCTTCCGGATCTTGCGATCGGGCGCGAAGACGCTTCCGAGGGGTGCAGAGCAACATTTGGGTGATGGTGTTTATGGGGGGGATGGGATTGGCGGTGTATATTTTGATCCTGCTCAGCCGCGTTTGGTCTTGATTTGAAATTAGGCATTTGGTGGGGGGAAAGGAAATGGCTGGGCGTAATTGCCGAAGTTGGCGGCCGATAACACGCTGGCATTGAAAATGCATTTTAAATTTGGATTGGCTTTTGGTGTGTTATCGGCGCGGTATTATCTGATTGGCGTGGTATTTTTGGTTGTTAATGGCGTTGCCACTTCAAAGTTTGAGGGATTGGGTTGATAGTTAGAAGAAGAGGGAAGAAAAGAAAAGGAATAAATATGCTAAAAATAAATAACTAAAAATAATTAAATTACATTACAGCTAAGGACAATCTATCTACAATTACTACAAATAAGGACTACAAAACTACAGAGATATATACAAGGTAAAACAAACAATAATTACAATACATTTACACAAACAATAAACATGCTTAAAATCATTTTATTTTAACAGGAGGACCACTACGGCAGAAGCACCGGCCGGCATGGCAAACGCAATGCAGAACATTGCGCCGCACCGTGGCTCTGTTGTCCCCTGTGCAGGATTGATGGCACCTGGGATCTTCAGTGGCGATGGCTGGAATTTTTGGTGTTGGCATGCAGCGTGGGCAAAAGTTGGAGATGGCGAGCGGCTCTGGTCCGGCCGCCCACGTTGCATCTGTCTGGTGGAGATGGTGGCTGCTGCATCCGAGTGGCACTGGTCCGGCCACCCGGTGCAATGTCAATGGTGTTGGAGTTGGCGTCGATGTTGCGTGCCAACGGAATGTATGTATTGGCCGCATCAAGTGGCTGCTGGTCCAGCCACCAGGATGCGTTAATCGATTTAATTGATGGCCGTTGGCTGCTGGTCCGGCCACCAGGATGCGTTGTCGAAACCAATGGAGATGGCGCTTTTTGGTCTGTATTATCTCTCTCGTCGTTGGATTGCCATTTTTTAGAGATGGCGTGGTCACGGCATCGTCCGCGTAATCGGAGGGGCCTCAAATTGGTCCATTTTGCAACAAAATGTTGGTTTTGGTGGCAGGCCGGCTTCTGGAGGTGCGATCCAATGCAGTGCAGTGGCAGGTAAGTGTGATTTGTGAGTGTATTGGCTATTTTGTGATGTTGCGTGAATTGATGATTTTTGTTCTTTTTTCAGTGGCAGCCTGTGGACCTGGATGTTGATGGCGACGGCGATATGGCCCCCAAATTTCGCCCATTCGACCGGAATTGGATGGCGTTTGTGGCGAGGCAGCTGCTGGAGGTGGGCAGCTTTGTCGGTGGACTGGCAGGTTTTATGTTTTAGATGTGCGTTTTGGCCATTTTGCGTAGATGTGCGATTGACGTTTTTTTTTTTCTTTTTGCATTGTGGGGGCTGGTGCCTGGGACATCGGCCGCCCGAGCAGAGAATCAAGTGCGTGTTCATTTGGGCCCTCCAGACGTCGAATGAATCGTGGTCCGTCCACTGATCGTCATCTTCGTCGTTAATTGCTTCGCAGTCCATATCGGATTCGCAGTCCGATATGGCTGCGGCGTCAGGGTGCGTATTTGGTGCTGGTCGTGGTGATGGCTGTGTGGATGCTGCTGCTGCTGCTGTTGTCCGTAGTGGCGGCACTCCTCCCGTGCTCTCGTCCCTTGCCTGCAGCAGGTTTGTCAGTATCGTCGAAATTGCTGCCAGCCTTTCTTCCAGTCTTCTAATTTTTTCGGCATCTCTTTTCGGGATTTTGGGCTGGCTGCCATCGCACTGGGCGTCTGGCTGCTGCTGTACCTGGAGTTGGCGTGGCTCTGTAGCACGATTTGGGATCGGCTGCATCGGCAGGACCCGTCGGCATTGGCGCCCCTCGGCCTGTGGCCGGGGATGTTGGTCGCGATGCTGTAGCTGTTGCCGATGCTGCCGACCCGGATTGTGTTGGCGTTGCTGCTGCTGCTGTGGGTGGAGTGGCTGTGCGTGTGGCTGTCGCTGCTGCCGGCGCTGTAATGGCTGCTGTGTGGATGGGTGGCTGCGGATGGGTGGCTGCGGATGGGTGCTGCTGCTGCTGCTGCTGAAGTGGCTGCGGCTGTTGCCGTAGTGGCTGAGGCTGCTGCTGGCGACGCTCCTCCTCCCTGGCGACCCTGTGGGCCAGGAGCCGCTGCCTGGCTGCCTTGTAGGATGGGCATCCCTTGTAGGCGCTGATGTGCTGGCCGCTGCAGTTGGCGCATTTGGGATTGGCGCTCCTCGGCTTGCTGCACTCCGTCGTCAGGTCCACCCGCGCATTTCATGCAAACTGCAGCGTCTACGGTATGCGCGGGTGTGGCCGAGCACCTGGCATCGATGGCACTGGGCGGGGTCACGGGAGACTCCAAGTCTCTCGACCGTGACGGGCCTCCCGCCCAGGCACCTCATCCTCAATACATCGTATTGGCCACGGTCCGGTTTGGGGCGATCTCAGCCTCAAAAGGGTTGAATTGGCGGAGTGCGATCAAATCGATCGGTGATCACCCGATGCATAAACCGGACCGTGTACCCCTCGGTCAGCATGTGGTCCACGGACCAGTCAGGCGTGGAATGGGGAGACTCGGATGAGGACCCTCAAGCCACGATCTGGCTGGCTGATGCGGAAACTCGCCATGCTGAACGTCGATGTTGGGGCAGGGGCGTGTAGGTGTTTGGGTGGCGGCGGTTGTGTTGTTTATGGCGGGGGGTTGGTGTGGCTGTTGTTGTTGTTGACGCTTGTATTTGCGTGTTGTGTTTGCTGCCGCTGCAGGTGATGGCAGCCCCGTCGTCTGGCATAGCTGCTCTCACCCTCTCCCTCATCGTCCTTTGATTGGTTTGATGGAGGCGTAGTAAGTGGCTTTTGTGTTTTGACTGGTTTAATTGATTTAATGGTGTTTCAATTGGTGGTGGTGTTGGCGACACGGCGACACGGTAAAAACCTTCGTTTAACTCGAACTGATTTCGATGCGGGGTTCTTTAACACGGTCGCGATTGGTTTGTTTGGAGTTTGTTGTAAGTGAATTGTTTTGTGTTTTGGCTGATTTAATTGCGCTTTAATTTCTCTTCTCCAATTATTCCTTTATTTAGCGTTCGTCGATCTTGGTCACGAGTTTATTTGTGTTTGAAACTGTTATTAATGGAAATGGCTGGTTACCATGGTTTGAAGAGCGTGAGGGCGCAGAAGGAAGTGGCGGAAAAAGTTTTGACTGATTTTAATTGTATTTGTTTGGCGCGGTTTTCAATTTGCGGGTATTTGCGGTGTGTGATGCATTGGTATTTTGTTTTGTAAGGCGGTGGAATTATTTGTGGGAGGCTTGTATTAATATGTATTTATTTGGCAGTTTTTAATTGCTTTTGTTGGAGCCGTTTGGTAAACGATTTAAAAGTTATTTGCGTTGGCTGCGGCGTCGGCGTTGGCGCCGATGGCTCCCCATACAGGTTTTTTATTGCCATATTGGGGCGATTAATTGTTTATAAATGCAGTCTTTTGCTTCTTTTTTAAGATGGCCGGCTCTTGGTAAACAATTTCCAGTTAGTCTTTTGGCTGCTGCTCTCCTGAATTTAAACTGGGTGGTTGTTTGCATTTGGCATTTTGTGGTCCTCAGTCCAATATTAAGTCCCTGGATAGTTGCCTTTAAATTAAAAGTTTTGATTGGCTTTATTGTAGTTTTTTGGCGAGGGTCACCTTTGCCATTTGCAATCGATCGCCTTGTAGAGGACATGGACCACATTTGGCGGTATTTAGGCTGATGCACCATTTTCCAGCCCAGGCTTTTTAAAAGTGGGCAGAATGGCTGCTGTTGTTCTAACCGCTGCTGTGGCTTCTTTTTTTCTGTCTTGATTGTCATCTTGGTAAGTGGAAAAGCATCATGTTGTTGTATATATTCGACATCAACTTGTATTAGCACAGAAACAAACGCTGGGCGGCACAAACAAGCGAGTACACACACGGGCACACACACACAGGCACGCACGCACGGCACTAGGAGTGAGGTCAAGTGGAGCGTTTGGAAGGTGGCGGCGCGACGACGACGGCGAAAAACACAATATAATTATTGGCTGCGGTAATTAGTCAAGTAGTTCAATGTCGAGTTATGTTTTATGTTGTTTTATTTGTTCGTCAAGTTTTTCGTTTAGCAGTACTGCGGTAAGTTTCAAGATTTTCGTATTTTATTGGCGCAAATCTTTTGTTTTTTTTTTTTCGGCTTTCGAAAACTGTTTTTGTCTATGTTGTGGCTGCAGTAAATTTGTCAATTTTACCCCGATTTTCGCATTTATTTTGTATTTTTTTCGGCTTCCGGCCCGACTTTGTCTATATATTTAATGGCTGCGGTTTTGTTTTTTAATGTTTTATTGGCGCGCTCTAGTCGACCGTCGCGTTCGGCTTCGGCCCGACTTTTCTATGTATTTAATGGCTGCGGTAAATTTGTCACTGTTTTATTGGCGCATTTATTTTTGTCCGCTCTAGTCGACCGTCGCGTTCGGCTTCCGAAACTGACCGCTTTGTCTATGTATTTAATAAACATTAAATTTGTCAATTTTAATGTTTTATTGGCGCATTTATTTTTGCTCTAGTCGACCGTCGCGTTGGAAAACTGACCATCAAGGTGTTGCCGACTCTCGATTTTGGAAACACTCATTGTTGCCGACTCTCGGTATTACCAATGGCAGCCCGAAGCGCCGATCAGCCATCATACCGGTGCTCTCACCCCAGCTCCCCTTTCCTCACCCCAATTTCTGGAGTGAGATGAAAGTAGTATCCGGGCAGCAGCACCGATAAGTAAGGCAATGGTTTCTGTTGGTGGCTGTTTGTCATGTTGTTGTCCGTCTGTTTTATGTTAATGGCCATGTAAAGTTGTCAATGTCAAGTTTTAGTGGCTGTTCATTTGTCGTGTGCGTGTTGCCTTGTCCTTGGATCGTGAAGTGGCGTGGCTGGCTGGGTGCGATTTTGGAAATGGCCGGGAATACTCTCTGTGGGGTTAGGGATAGGCAGAGTTGCCTGCTCCCGTTTAATCGCCCGGATGCTTTATACTTCCGGATCTTACGATCCGGGCGCGAGAACGCTCCGAGGAGTCGACCGCATAGTATCGTGTGGAAGGCGATTGTAATGGCTTTGTTGGGGCATTTGGCAGAATGATTGTTGGCGTTGTATTGTGGGATGGGATGGGAAAGACCGGATATGTGCCTGCTCCGTATAATCGCCCGGTCTTGCGATCCTTTAACTCCGAAGAGTCGGCATAGCAACATTTGGCGATCCGTTTGGCGCAAGGTTGGCGGTGTATATTTTTGATCTGCTCAGCCCGCGTTGGGAAGTTATTAGCGACCGCAGTGGGTGGGGGTGGGGAGAATTAGCCCGAAATTGGCGGCCGATTAACACATTGGCGTTTTGGCAATGCATTTTAAATTTGAGTGTATATTTTTTTGTGTGTTATCGGCGCGGTATATTCTGATTGGCGTGGGTATTTTTGGGTGTTATTGGCTGGGCCACTTGTCGAAATTGGGGGCCGGGTGATAGCATTGAAAAATGCATTTTAAATTTGATTTGGCTTTTGTGGGTTAGGCGCGGTAAAATAAATAATGGCGTTGCCACTTGTCAAGTTTTGGGGATTGGGTGATAGTTGGGACAAAACTACTATAAATACAAAACTTATTCCTAATATCACATATAAATTAACTACGTGAACTATGGAAATACAAAACTATCTACGGACATGCAAAACTACAGAAACACTACGGAACAAAGTGACATCTACAACAAAACATTGATGCAGACAAGGTAAAATAAACAATAATTGACATTTACAACATATAAACATAGTAATTATAATTTATTTTTATTTCTAACAGGAGGACAAACAACAACGACACCGAGCACCGGCATAACAAACGCAAATGCGAACATTACGCTGCATGCCGGCCGGCTCTGCTGTCCCCTGTGTGTTGTTATTTGGCTGGCTGGCGTGCATCGTGGGCCAGGAAGTTGGAGATGGCGAGCGGCTCTGGTCCGGCCGCCCACGTTGCATCTGTCTGGAGATGGCTGCTGCATCTGGCACTGGTCCGGCATTTGTCGTTGTATTGGGTTGGCGTCAAAATGTGGTGCCAACGAATTTTTTAATTAGCCCGCATCAAGTGGCTGCTGGTCCGGCCAGGATACGTTGTCAGGTTTGGATGTTGGCCGCATCCGAGTGGCTGCTGGTCCGGCCACCCAGGATGCGTTGTCGATGATAGATGGAGATGGCGCGCTGGCGTGTCCTGTATTGGCTGGCCTCGTCGTTGGATTGCTGCTGCTGTTTTGTGATGATGGCGAGTCGTCACGGCCTTCGGTTGCCGGCAGCGTAATCGGAGGGGCCTCCAGATTGGTCCCAACTTGCAACAAAATGTTGCAGTTGGTGGCGAGGCAGCTTCTGGAGGATTGCTCCGTGTGATGATTGGCAGGTAAGTGTGAATTGTGAGTGTATTGACTATTTTGTGTTGCTGCGTGAATTGTTTTTGGTCTTCTTAGCAGCGGAATGTTGATGGCGACATTGTTTTTCGGCAGTGGGTGGCGTTTGTGGCAGAGGCAGCTGCTGGTGAGGCATCTGTCGTGGACTGGCGGATGCCTGATCGCATGCTTTCGCGCGCTGAAGGATTTGTGCCTCCATATTGCACCCAGGCTATCCAGCGCCTCAAAATGGATCGTGGCCGGTCCATTCGTCGTCATCAGAGGTGGATGTGTGGCAGTCCATCGGGACTCTGAATCCGATATGGCTGCGGCGTCAGGGTGCGTATTTGCAGTTGGTCGTGGTGATGGCTGTGTGGATGCTGCTGCTACTGCTGGTGTCTGTGATGGCGGCACTCCTTCCGTGCTCCCGTCCCTTGCCTGCAGCAGGTTTGTCAGTATCGTTGTAATGGCTGCCAGCCTTTCTTCCAGCTCTTTAATTTTTTCGGCATCTCTTTTCAGATTATGGGCACAGCTCCCATCGCACTGGGCGCCTGGCTGCTGCTGTACCTGGTGTTGGGGTGGAGTCGGAGCACGATCCAGGATCGGCTGCATCGGCAGGACCCGTCGGCATTGGCGCCCCTCGGCCAGTGGCCGGGGATGTTGGTCGCGATGTTGTAGCTGCTGCCGATGCTGCCGACCCGGACCGCGCTGGCGTTGCTGCTGCTGCGGCTGTGGGTGGAATGGCCGTGTGTGTGGCTGCGGCTGCAACTGTCTCTGTAATGGCTGTTGTTGTGGTTGTGGTGGCTGCTGGTGTCGTTGTGGTGGCTGCTGCTGCTGATGAAGTGGCTGTGGCTGCTGCTGATGAAATGGCTGAGGCTGCTGCTGGCGACGCTCCTCCTGCCTGGCGACCCTGTGGGCCAGGAGCCGCTGCCTGGCTGCCTTAAAGGATTGACAGCCCTTGTAGGCACTGATGTGCTGGCCACCGCAGTTGGCGCATTTGGGAGCAGCGCTCTTCGGCTTGCAGCACTCCGTCGTCAGGTGTCCACCCGCGCATTTCATGCAAACTGCAGCGCGTCTACAGTATGCGCGGGTGTGGCCAAACACCTGGCAGCGATGGCACTGGGCGGGGTCACGGGAGGCTCCAAGTCTCTCAACCGTGACGGGCCTCCCGCCCAGGCACCTCATCCTCAATACATCGTATTGGCCACGGTCCGGTTTGGGGGCGATCTCAGCCTCAATGAGGTTTAGTTGGCGGGTGCGATCAAATCGATCGGTGATCACCCGAGTAAACCGGACCGTGTACCCCTCGGTCAGCATGTGGCCACGGATCCAGTCTGGCGATGTAGAGTGGGAGAGCCCTCGGATGAGGACCCTCAAGCCACGATCCTGGCTGGGCTGATGCCCGAATTCGCCGTGCTGAATGTCGATGTTGGGATTGGCAGCGATGTAGGTGTTTGTTATGGCGGTGGTGTTGGACTGAGTGGTGGGTTGCTGGGCTGGCTGTTGTTTTTGACGCTGCTGGTGATGGCGGCCCCGTCGTCTGGGCTGCTCAATCTCCCCTCTTTGCCTCTCATCGTCACTCCCCACTGTCGATGAGGGCGCGGCGTCGTTTTGCGTTTGGTGTTGGTGGTATTGGTGGTGGTTGAGGTCGTGTTTTGCTGGTTGTCTTGGTATTGGTGCCACACGGGCAGCAGCACGGATCGAGCCCGCCGCTCGAGCTCTCGAACTGAGTTCGATGCGAGATTTGGCCCAAATAATGGTGGCGGCCCGTTGGCTGCTGTTTGTTGGCCTCCGTTGTTCCTGCGCTTCGGGTGCGCCTGCTCTCCTCTTCGTCCTCCTTTCGTCGTCTCACACCCGACGCTCTCGCTGTTTGAGTGGGGAATTTGCTGGTGGATTAGTGCGAGCGTGAGGGCGCAGAGGTGTGAGAGGCGGGAAAAGGGCGTCATTTTGGGCCCTGCCTTTGTGTTTAAGCGCGGTTTTTGGGCATTTATGGGTGTTTTGTATGTGTAGGTGTTTTGGTGGTATTTGCTGGGGCATTGGCGGTGGAATGGGGCTCGAGGGGAGTCGCTGTGGCCGTGGAAATGTACTACTATTGATATGCAAGTATACTCACTATTGGTGGTATTGGTTGGATCGTTTTGATGGCCGCTGCCGTAAAGCATGGCGTCGGCGCAGATCGCCGGCGTGAGGGTGAGCGCTGGTAATTGGCGGTAGGTTTGCTCTATTTCATTGGCGGCGTCGGCGTCGGCGTCGGCGTCGCTGCGCTTTTTAGTGGCTGCTGCTGCTGCTGCATGGGCCCATCTGCGAACCGCTCTGCCGCCGTCGTTGTGGCGTCTTTTGTCCCGCACGTCACAGCCATTCCCCTTGTCATGTTGGCGGATTGTATTGAATGTAGTTAAACCATTTTTTTTTTTTTTTTTTTTCTGTATTTGCACTTTTTTATTGACACTTTCTTTCTCTTTACACAGGTTTTTTTTCTCTCTTTGGTATGCGTGTTTTATAATTAATGTTATTTATTACTCTCGGCGTTAATTTTATTGGCGAGAGAAAGTTTGTCAGGACGGTAGATTGTAGTAGCTTCATCAGTGAGTGGGGGTCAATGGCGTTTGATTGGGGAGAGAGGGAGGAGCATTTTCCACAAATTGGCTTTTAAAAAGGTGGGCAGAATGGCTGCCGTTGCTGCTGCTGCTGCTGCTTGGCGCCTATGTGTTTCTGTCTTGTCGAGTTGGGTTTCTATTTGTAGTGGTGCCGTGATTACGGAAACATGAACTTGTATTAGCACAGAAAACAAACACTGGGCGGCAC
>VHIG01000153.1:0-11335 GCA_008121275.1 Drosophila lowei | reverse complement strand
CGTAGATGTCTTCGTGTTTTTCTTTGTGTTTCAGCCGACGTCGAAGCGCTTCTACGTTGGAGAGGAACCAAGTATGTAACTGCCACCAGCAGGTAACAAATATTTAATCTCGTGCCCGCTCTATATCCGGCCTATGCTGAGTAGTGTTCCGAACTCCCCTTTCCTCACTCCCCTTTCCCACGACCCAGTTGAGGGGTTCAGAAGCTTACGCTAGCTAAAATAGTGGTTAACCTTCCAGCTAAATAACATAGGTTAACATTAACAGCGTCTTCTACATAATCTTAACATTAACCTTATACCTTATACATTTACATGTTAGTTTTTACAGATTAGATATTCTTAGTGTAATTAATGTTCAAGGGGGTGCATAAAGTTGGGTCGTCTTCTAAATAAATTTATAATGTTTGATATGTGTTAGAGCGTGATTATTGGAGCCATGCGTCGGGTATCGTCCCTGTCAAGGTAGTCATAGTGGTCAGCGATCGTCAAAACGAGGAGATGGAGATGACGATCATGGTTGGGAGGGCTATGCGCAAGCTCAACACCTGCTGCGTTTAAAGGCGCCACTATGGCCTAGTCCGGTTCCGTCCTGTCTGTCCGTCGCTGTAAGTGTACGGGTGTTCTATGTTGTGGATAGCGTCAAATAGCACGTGATCAATAATTGAGTTTTTTTAATGTTTGCGAGCCCGGTATCCGAGCGAGTTTCAAACCCATCCCTACTCTACCGAATATGGAAGCCGGATCCAGCACGTGCTTCGTGTCGGATACCACCACCACCCGCTCGAACGGTATAGGTAACATGCTACAACCTCTCGCTTCAGTCAGCAGAATGCTGAGCACAGGGAACACTGGCACAGTGTCATGTGTCACACCCGCTCCGTGCTCCACTTGATTATAATTACATATCTACATTACACGCGTCTTATCGATATCTATCGTTGCTGATGGTCGCGTCTTTACTTCGCTCCGCCTAACAATTATTATTTTCGGTGATTTAAGGAGAGTAATTGCATTCTATAAACGTTTATTGTGTTTGTAACTGATCGTGCATTCCGTTTGCTATATGTACATAATCAGTTCTCGTGTTTTCGTGTATTTTTCCCAATTTTCATTCAATTTGTGCATTCTTACCTACCCCGTCATTCATAGGCACTGCTAAAGTGTTGTCGCTTCACTCTCTCTGAGCCGATCTCTATTTTTATCTACGTTTTAACCTCTTCTGCGTACATACTAACACAGTCGTATCGCGTTTGTCGCCTCCCTCTCCGTGCCCGACGCCTTGTGTTTTTCTCGTCTCTTTGTACAAACTTTGATATTAATCAAGCGCACAGAGTATTGGCGACGGCCGTTCGTTCGTTGTTGTTGTTATTTTGATCTGTGCTATTGTTTGTGCTATTTGATCTGTATTAGTTTTGACTTAAAGTCATCGCTCAAGCATTTTCCACCTTTTACTATTTCTATTTTTTCATTTTATCATAACGAGTACGTGCTGTGCTAAACGCTGCCGCTCGGCTGCCACACGGCAAACATTCACCTTCTGCTGGTTATGTGATACTGTTTGACTGTGATACACTGTTTGCGCCGAATTTGGCCAAATTGAGGACGCGTAGTCGACCTCATAAAGACTCGTTGCGGTCTCAACTGGACTTGTTGGGACTGCAGAGCTATTGAGAACGACATGCGGGTTTTTATGAGACTCTGGATTCAAAATGCACCAAGATAAGTTTCTCGCGATGGAGTCTCATTTCAAAAATCTCAACATTTTGACTGAGTCGCCAAAGAGAAAGAAGGTTAACAACTATTTGCCAAACTCTAATACGGTCGTTTCTCTTCCAGTCCCGGGATCACCTGCACCACTGCACAGATCACCGTCACTAATTAAATTTGACGCAATGGATCTTGGATCTAATGGTACCATTGCGCCGACCGCGACCTCACCTGCAGTCTCTCCTGCAGTCGTACCTGCCGCCCCTCCTGCGCCCGTGTCTGACCAGGATGTCCGACTGGAGGTCAACGATGAAGCCGTCGCAAGTGCTTCTGGTTCTATGTAAAGCCGCTAACGCTGTTATCCGAGGGATGTTGAGGCTCATTCGACCTCAACTCCCATAGTTACTGCTTTTACTGCTTTTCCTACTAACACCTCTACGTCTACTGTTCCCGTCTCAACGAATAATTCTGTGACCCCTCCATCTGTTCTTACTGCGGTTGCTCCTCTAAAATCTATTTTCGTTTCGCGATTAGTGGCATCGGCTACGGAGGTCATGGTCCGAGACTTTATATTGTCTAAACTTAACATAGATAGTTCCGCGGTCTTGTGAAGTTACCAAATTTAACTTCAAGGTCAAGCGAAACATCTCCTCTTAAAATTCTCGTCCTGATAAACATGTCCTTAGTTTGTTTGACCCCCTCTTTCTGGTGCCGGTGCATACGATTTGCCACCTGTTTACAAATCGTCCCACTAGCTCCTGAACTTCGAGTTGGAATTCTTCCAACTCCATCTCCGTCTGCTACACCTTCCGTAGCAAAAACTCGTAAAGATTTCCTGTCAGAATGTTCGTGGTTTGGGCAGCAAGCTCAACAAGTTACATACCGATAGTGCAACTTTTGAGGCCGATAAGCTTTATCCGAAACCTGGCTTCACTCCTCAATCTCTGATTCCGAAATTTTATTAACAAATTTAGTATATGTAGATCGGATCGTCCATCTCGTGGTGGCGGTGTCCTGATTGCTGTACGTTCTGACATAACATCCCAACTCTTTCTGTCGAAGCGCATAACAATATTGAAATAATAGTAGCTAAACTTCGACTTTGCTCGATAAATCTATATATATCGTGCTCTTACATCCCACCGTCCCTCTGAATTTTCAACTTACATGCTTCCAGCAGCCCATTTTCAATCTGTTTCGTCCTAACTTAATGAGTCCGATTGTCTTATCGTCCTTGGAGATTTTAATCTTCCAAATATTTCCTGGTCTCCATCCAATGACTCTAACCAGATGTTCCGATTCATGCAGCACGATTTCGTTGATTCTCTGTCCGACATATGCAATAGCATAGGTAGGATTTTAGACCTTGTTTTACTACCGACACAACGAATACTCTAGTCTACAGTGGATCCCCTCTATCTTTTCCCGAAGACCTTTAAGATCGCACCCTGGAAATTGATGTCCAGCTCCTTCTTCTCGTTCCACCAAACCCTGCATAAAGCCTTCTATATTTTGTTTCAAGAGGTCTGATTTTATAAATCTTTGACTAGCGCACTTTCTCTGATCGATTGGACATTCCTAGACGACTTTCATGAGATCGAGCCCGCCACTAACGCATCTACAGCACTGTTTTTTCCATCTTTCCTTCCTATGCTACAACAATCACTTGGCTAAATGCAAGTTCAACTTTAAACGAGGTCCTAAACAATTCTTTAAGTTTGTTAACTCTAACACCTACTCATATCCAATCTGTAGTGGCCAGTTGTGACTCTAAAACTCCAGCGAACAGCTTGGGAAGTATTGCCTCGCGTTCAACATTAACTCTTCTTTTTTAAAACAAGATAAGAGATTGATTATAAGAGAGAAGTAGTTAAAGCTTTCACTGAAGAGCTTAAGATCTAATTGAGAGAAGCAGCGTGGTTCTGTGGGAGTTATGTTTTAAAGCTTTACTAGAAATCATACGATTACCCGTTAGTCGTGGAAGCTATGTGTAAGCTTTGCTTAGTATCGTATGATTTCCCCGTCGTTGTGGAAGGTAAAGTTCCGATCGCAGGGCTAATGCTAGTGATAGAACTTCTAGATGGATCATTGCTATAGTGAAGCTGTACGAACTCGGAGGTGTTTTTCTATGCAAATATACATATAGACCCAGTGAATTTGAAAACGTTGTGCAATCAAACACGTGCCAATTAAATTGAAGTTCTGGTGGATTGTACTATTCGGTTTGGTTTAAAGGAGACAAGAGGTATTTAAATTTTACAATAGTGAAACAGTTTTAACAGTCTCGTATCCTAGGACTGGAAATTTTACTACGTTCGACATCCGAAAACCAATTGACCCCTCCAATAACGAGGTCGTCAAAGTCCATCGATTTCTTAGTAGATCTGGGAAAGACCTCTGGCTTCCAGGATCAGCATCTACATAAACCAACGATAACTACAACCAAATAAATCAGCAAAGCCGTCCGAAGATGTACTAGAGTGAAACCCGAAGTTATGTGGATGCATAATTAAACTGAAGTACATCTTGAGGAAGACGACAAGAATGGTTTTCTTGCAAATTCGAGAAACTAATATGCCGCACCTCGTCACCCTTCCCGCTTATGAGTTAAGCGCGGCTAAAGCTTTCGCATGTAGTTTCTTCGTTGGGCCGTCAGGGCCGTCAGCCATCGGGTGCTACAGGGGATCCAAACGGATGACGGGTCGGCTCGCACAACTGTGAACTCGAACTGAGGGCGCAGCTGCCCGGTTAGTAATACCTGGTGCGGTCTGCGTCTCACACCCCTAGGACACAGAGGGTTGCGAGCGAACCGTCACCCGCCGTAACTGTGCACACCGGTGGAAGTGTGACTATACTCTCCCCGTGAGGGCGGCTGGAAACAGGTCCCAGCACGGTCATGTTCTCTGCTAGGATGCTGGCGAATGGTAGTCGGGCGGAGAGAAGAAAACTCAGTGAAATTACCCCAATCCAAGGTGACACTGTTATATGCCGAGGGATGCATGGCCGGGGTGCCCGGTCGCTAATATGCGGACTCTGGATACCTGCCGACCTCCAGTTTAAATCAGGCTTCCCGGGCAAGCGGGCTATGCCTCGGGTGACCACCCCTTCCCGCCTACTCGTGGGAACAAAATGCAAACTACCAAAACATAAAACAAACAACACCGCAAAGGAGCTCGGTACTCCTTTAAAGTACCGGAGGGACAAGCCAACCCTTACACCAACGCCTGGGAAACCGGGTCCAAAGAAGACGGGGAAGGAGACTGAGTCGGTCCACCGTCTTCAGGCAGCAGCCGCAGCGAGGGGGCCCGAAAAGCCAATCGGGTCCTTTCCAAGCCGGGTGGCTCCAAGGGCGAAGCGGATACCGGGGTGGCTGCCAAGCAGAGCGTAATCGCGGCTGGTAAGCGCACCGGGGCCGAAGAACCCATGGAAGCCCCGGCGGGCAGCGTCTTGCACCACGGGAGGAAAGCCGTCGTACCAGGACAGGAGACGAGCGGCTTTCATCCTGTCCGTCCAACGAAGACCCGAACTTCAGGGCGTCAGCCGAAGGAAAGGAGCAGAGGCTGTGGGCCTCCCCTCAATCCTTCCGCTTTCCAGCCAGCCAAAGCCGGAAAGGGCGCAGCCAAGGCCCCCAACAAGCGGCAACGCTTCAGCGGAGGACCCCGCAAATCAGCCAGGCCAAGCCCAGCAAGCCAAGCAGGAAGACCCACCCCACGAACCGGTCGTTCGCTGAGGTGGCGAGAGGCAAGACCCTGATCAGTGTCCTGACAGGGCGCTGAGGACGGCCACGTCCCTCGCGATAAGTGGCACCTGGTGGAGAACGAGCTCCAGGACCGGTTCCTACTGAACTGAGGAGAACGGCGGACCACCGCCAAAGTGTGAGGACGCAGGGTGGCATCAAGGCAAGGTGAAAGCCATCGCCTGCCAAGACGCTCGCCTGCGGCCCCTACATGAAGGCGGTGGCGGCCCCCTCAAAGAGGTCTACCCAGGGGCGAAACTGAGGCCGTGAAGTGGGAAGATGTCCCCAGCCGCCCGAGAGCCAGAGCGTGGGTTCGGCTAAGCCTGCAGAGCCTGAGAAGATCCTCAGGTTACTGCAGGTTCAGTAAACCCCACCTTCCTACAGCCGATTGAAGGTGGCAAAGGTGGAGGATATCCAAGGGCAGAGGCGCCAGATTATCCTCGTCCTAAATGAGGAATCCATTGATCTTTCGCAAAGTCGGACGGTGTAGTGGATTGCGGCTACAAGAAGGTCACCATATCCACTTACAAGTCCGATCGCAAGGGCAGGCAAGCGGAGGTCGAGCCAGACCCGGAGCTGCCGGAGATCCCGAAAGAGGGGCCTCGTGCGAGGAAGACAACCCGGCGTCGGATGGGCGTCCATGATGTCGGACGACATCTTGACGACTACGCGTTCGACGAGAGCGACCTAGCCAGAGGTCTCCAGCCACATCGTTGTCGGGGAGGAGTCGGAGTCCCCTGACAGCGATCTAGAAAAGCAACAATGGTGGAGGCGAGCCTCAGGAATGTCGTTGACGCTCCTGCAGATAAACCTCCACCATTGTGGGCAGCATGCGTGCTCTACTGCTCCACCTGGCCAAGGGTGGAGCCGACATAGTCCTCATTCAGGAGCCCTGGATCCTCGGAAACAGGGTCTCCGGTCTGAGGACTTCTGACTACAAGCTATACCGTAGCTGAAACCGCAGGTAAAATTGTAATTTCGCATTCTTGCAAAAGAGAGTTGCACTTATTTTGCTCCCAAATTTCAGCAATGAAGACCACACCGCAGTGAGCCTCGAAGGCCAGGAGCGCTCACTGAGGATCTGCTCCGCATACATGGGGCATGATCAACCAGACCCTCCACACGCGCCTCTCCGGGCTCTAATCGCAGACTGCTCGGCCAAGACATCGGCCTAATTGTGGGGTGCGATGCCAATGTACATCACCGTCAGTGGGGAAGCACTGACACAAACGAAAGGGGTGAGTACCTTTTCAGTTACTTACTGACCACTCAGATGGTCTTATTAAACCGGGGTAGTGATCCCACCTTTATTATTAAAAACCGCAAGGAGGTCCTGACCTCACGCTTGCCTCTCATGAGATACAGCGTAACATTGTATCCTGGAGGGTCCTGGAAGAGCACTCCTTCTCGACCACAGGTACGTGGAAACTGTTTTCTTCTCAGTACCGAAGCCAGTTCGATTCCGGAACATCAGGCGGACGAACTGGACTCGGTACTCTGATTATCTCTGTCGTGTTCTCCTGAGCCCCCATCTGAGGAGGAGTTCTCCACGGAGGCCACGACTCGTCTTCTTAAGATCTTTACCGACGCCTGCAATAAGGCGCTCGACAAAGCATGCCCCTCTGGCAAGAACAGAGGCCGGAAGAAACCTGAATGGTGGAATCTGAAACTGGGTGAACTCCGAAAGCCTCCTGGAGACTCTTCAATAAAGCTATGGCTGAAAACGTTGAGCAAAAACTGGGCCGAATACAAGGCCAGTCTGTCAACCTACAACAAAGAACTTAGAAAAGCCAAACGCGCCTCCTGGCGTAAGTTCTGCAGCAGCGAAATCGAGAGTAACTCAGAAGCCTCGCTTTTGCGCAGAGTTCTCTCGAAGACAACAGCCACCCTGGGCTACTTTGAAGAACACTGACCAGTCGTGGACTACGTCCAGCGATGAGTCGCTAAATCTTCCTAAATACCCACTTCCCTGGCTGCGATGAAAACAGACCCAACTACCTCGCGCCTCCTTCTGTCGCCTCGAATGCCATCCTGAGCCTGCTAAGCCAGGAGAACATTTCCTGGGCGATCAGAAGCTTTAAACCCTACAAGTCCGCGGGGCCAGACGGCATTTTCCCCTGCCCAACTGATTCACACGGGACATAAAGCCATTAACTGGCTCAAAATAATTTACGAGGGAATCTTCCCCCACGGGTGCATTCCTGACACCTGGCTTCAGACCAAAGTCGTATTCATACCCAAGGCAGGCAAGCCCTCGCACACTGCCCCAAAAGATTTCAGACCCATTAGTCTATCGTCTTTTCTTCTAAAGGCGATGGAGCGGCTCCTGGGGCTGCATCTCACGGCGTGCATTCCGCCCAGTCTGATCTCAGACTCCCAGCATGCCTATCGGAAGGGAAGATCCACCGAAACGGCCCTACACTCGATCACATCGATCATCGAAGCGTCCCTTTAACTTTAAGGAGTACACCCTAGTAGCCTTCCTCGACATAGAAGGCGCCTTTAACAACATCCTTCCGACCGCCATCACGGGCGCACTGACGGATCTGGGCGTTGACTCCAGGACGGTGAGTCTGATCGATCAGATGCTACAATGCAGGACAGTTGAGGCATCACTGGGGACGTCAACGTGTACCAGATTTGTCAGCAGAGGCACACCGCAGGGCGGAGTCCTCTCCCCCTCCTATGGAACGTGGCAGTGAACACACTGCTGCGGGAGATAGAGGGGGGTGGCTGCCGTGTGGTGGCGTATGCGGACGATGTTGCCATAGCATTCTCCGGAAAATTTCCGCAGACGTTGTGTGAGTGCATGACAAGTACTCTCACGAAAAATGTCGAAATGGGCAGACAAATGCGGGTTAGGCGCCAACCCGTCTAAAACGGAACTGGTGCTTTTCACTAGGAAGTACAAAGTTCCGGTACTGATTCCCCCAAGACTATTTGGGGAAACGCTAGTCTTCAAACAACGCCAAGTATCTTGGCCTAATCCTCGATAGAAAGCCGATTGAAATTGAGCATAGAGGATAGAGTAAAGAAGGGCACAGTGGCCCTCTATACTTGCAGGAAAGCCATCGGACTAAAATGGGGAATGACCCCTATATAGTTCGGTGGCTCTACACCGCCATCATACGACCAATCATGCTCTATGGAGGGTGGTATGGAGGCCAGCCTTAGACAGAAGGACATGCCCCAATAAACTCAGCAGAGTTCAACGCATGGCAGAGCTATGCATAACTGGCGGGCTACGCACTACTCCAGAGGAAGCCCTGATACCGTGCTGGACCCCTCCCTGTGGATCTCATGGGAAAGAAGGTGGCAACACTTTCCGCCCCTCAGAATGAGAGAAGCCAGACTGTGGAAAGCATCCGCGGGTTGGGCACTCGGGAATCCTGATGAGACTCCCCGCAATTACCAGAGTGGACAGATTACTGTATTCCTAGTGATCACCTCGACGCCCCTTCCAGGTATCAATCCCACCTAAGGAGGACTGGGAGATGGGCGAACCAGGACCTGCAAATGCGGTCCACTTCTACACTGATGGCTCAAAGCTAGACGGCCGCGTGGGAGGCGGAGTCTACTGCAGCGAGCTGAACATCAGTCATTGCTTCAGGCTCCCCCGATCACTGTAGTGTGTTCCAAGCGGAGGTTGAAGCCATCAAGGAGGCCATTTCGATCGTCTCCAACCATTTCTAGATACGCACTTAGTGTGCGTCTTCTCGACAGCCAAGCAGCTATCAAAGCTCTAGGCTCAATATCGTCGAACTCAGCGACTGTAAATGACTGCCGCAGGTCTCGCACGAGATCGCAGAGCAGTTAGATCTCTTCCTTATATGGGTCCCCGGGCCACAGGGACATCAAGGGGAACGACGCCGCCGACGAGCTAGCCAGGCAGGGTACTCCTCTCCTATCGGAGAGGGAGCAAGTAGCGATGCCCTTGGCTACGCAGGCTCCTAACGCACGAATTGTTCGAGCAAAATGCCACAGAAGATGGCAGCAAACCGTTTCCTGTAAAGTCTCAAGATTGATATGGCCATATCGATCGAAGAAGCGCTCAGCAGAGCTGTAGGAACTCAGCAGAGCACAGTGCTCTGCAGTTACTAGAGCCATTACGGACACTGGCAGATCGGCACTCATGCCTTTAGACTGTCAATCCCTCATAACGACTTCTGCAGGAGTTGTCGCGACGAGGAGGAGGAGGAATCGGTCCCCACTTCTTCTGCCACTGCCCAGCCCTTGGAAATCGTCGTCTCGTATTCTCGGGGCCGCTTTCCCTCACGGACATTTCGACCTGTCAGAAATCAAACCAGGGACCTTGTCCAAATACATCCAAGCCACCGGATGGGACTGCCCTTGACCTGCAGTAGTATGCTCTCACGGTTCGGGTAACGCGAAGGGGCACATGCCCATGCGGCAAACACAACGGACCTTTATAGGTCCAAGAGCTTGGGGCGGGAGGCTCTTATCCCCCCTCCTCCCGGCTACCGCCTTAACCTAACCTAACCTTCTTCGTTGTGTGTGTGGAGTGGTTTTCGAACTGTGAAAATAAAACATTATTCTGCTGCGATCCACACTGCCGTTTAACAGTCGCCGCATGAGAATGTACCAAAGTATCAATTTTGAGTCTCTTCATGAGATTTTCCATTTTTTTGGTTTTATTAAAGATTAAATTCCGTACTAGCTAGTCATCTTAGTTCTGTATTGTATAGATGTAAAAGAGAAAACAAACAATCTATATAATTACCCATAATTAAAAATCAGCGCAAGTGAAAGCAACATATTTTAAGATCAGCCGTTAAGTTGCAAATCGTCGTCGAACTGGTATGGAAATGATAAAATCGGTGTTTCATCCGAATTAGAAGTGAAGACATGTATATTCATAATTTTTCTCCTTTCCCTCAGAATATGTTTCCAATGTCGCCCCTTGAGCTCAACGGACACGCCGGATAATTCGTATAAAGTATGAGGAGTTACGAGCTTCCTTTAAACGGAGATCCGAGTATTTTCGAAGCATATATACGTCTTGTAACACTTCTATTGCGGTATGTTAAACATCCATATACATACGTGCCATAATTAAAGCAGATCGGCTAGTAATTTTTCTTTAATGTTTGCCTCTCTAGTTATACTTTTATCATATTTTTCTATTCTTTCCAATTTAATTTCTTTACGCCATATTCTTCACACATAAGTTCTATATACATACATATATACAACTAGATATAAATTGCTATTATTTCCTCCTTCTTTACTTAATTACTTTGTACTAAGTTTATGCATATCCAGAAAAATCATGAAGTCCAAAACCCGTAAATTTTGAATTATTAAATAATAATTAGTAGATAATAATGGAACATTAAACCTTTCGTGTTTGTCCTGAGTAGAGCCTGAGGGAAGTCCGATGATCAAATAGAGATGCGCTTGATTAGGGTTATGCTGTCGATTAAACGGCATACTAAAGGTAGGGAGGGTAGAGAAGGGGTCAAAGTCATCTGAGTTCCCCAAGAGCGACGGAATATAGCCTGACTATTTGTCGGTAGTCGGTTAACCAGTTAGTTAAAATTCCCATTCTTTTCTTTTGACTTCTTTTATAGATTTCCTTTGAACATTAAATCAAGTGTACCAAAAACATCTTTGCGAATGTGTTCGTATAGCAAATAGGAGAGTAGGAAAGATCCCAATGACATTCCGGCGAGCTAGTTAGAGCATAGCTAGAGGTACACGTTCCGGAAATCCTGCTATACTATTGGTGTCTGACTGTCAAGAAAATGTATGTACAACCTCCATCCGTACATACAATCTCACACCCTAAGGATATGAATTTCTGGCACATTACAAATCCCTTTAAACAGTTCAAGTTGTACCCATTCCCCTTTATTGATTGTGATGGCCTTT
>VHIG01000152.1:0-11490 GCA_008121275.1 Drosophila lowei | reverse complement strand
GATTTTCGGCAACGAGCGGCTGAGCGACTATTGGCACTTGCAGATCCCGCGGAGTGACCTTTTGCGCCTAGGAGACTCATTCAGCAGTTTTAAACCGCTAAACTGAGCCTCCATGGCTAGGAGCCGATCGTATTGGTTTTAAAACCAACGGTCAGCTCCTAAAGCCACTCCGCGTCTGCCTCATAAAGCTACCATGTCTTTTTCAACCGCACGGCATGCCTCGCAACTGTAGTGCAAACCATTACGCTTTGAAATAGCATCACCCACAAGGCCAGAAAATCCAGCGCATTTTGCGTGCACTACGCTGTCGCAGAGCCAGCAGGCGATAATCGGCTGATCGTGGGTGATCTGCTTATTGCATGATTTTTGGCACAGACAACAGAAAACTCCATAACAAAAATTTAAACAAAATTAAAATCAAATAATATATCAAAACAAATGGCTATCAAACCAGTGTGCCAGACAAACGCTAATAGGAGGAGAGGAGAACAGTTGCAGCAGCAGCTAATGAGAGAGAGAGCTACTGAACAGAAAGTTACGAGAGCGAGAGAGAAAGAACAGTTATTTAAGTTTAGGTGATAGGGAGAGTGATAATACAACAAAAGCTACAAGACGAGAGCGGACTGTAATGCAATGTAATGCGTACTCACTCACTGCAACAACACAAACACGACAAGCCGACGCCGAAAATAAAAAGTTAAATAATGTTTTAACACAAATCAAAGGGCATGCACTCGCGGAATAGAATAGGTTTCCAGATTGTAGGCTGGTTAGGAAGTTAATTAAAGTTTATTTAGGAAAACACCGGCTGTTTATTCAAAACAAAAGGAAAAATGCGGAGCGCAAAACAAAACGCGTCTGATCACTACGAAAGAGAACGAACGAAATCGAAACGAACGAAATTACTGAAGTAAAACTCTAAAATGGCCATGTCACAACTAGAATTTCTTAAGCTAGCCGCTTCACTCATACCTGAGTTTAGTGGAAAGCCTGAGAATCTACAAAGTTTCATTGATGCTCTTAGCTTAGTGGATTCACTTAAGGGAACTCATGAAACTACAGCAGTCAACCTAATAAAAACTAAACTCAAAGGCCATATTCGAAACTTAATCAGCACTGAACAAACAATGGTGTCCATGATAGACAAACTAAAAAGCGGTATAAAAGGCGAATCAGCCAAAGCAATATCAGCTAAATTGTTCAATCTGCAGCAAAAGCAAAAGACGGCAAGTCAATATATTTGTGGAGATAATGTTTTATCCCCAATCGGCCGACTAATTATTTCGAATTAAATAAAACTCGGCGCAGAAATAAAATTACGATATGTACTTTAATGCGTGACATCAAATTGCAAGTGTGAAAACTGCCTGCCCTTTACATTGCCGCTCCGATCGCTAAGCGCAGCTTTCAGCTCGGCAGACGTCGGTAGGCAGACGCAAGCGGAGATAGCCCGAAGAGCGAGCTTGCAGAGAGCGTTTAGCAGAACAAGCAAGCGCAAAGCTTTCAACAAACAAATGAGTGACATAGACATAAGCAAACAAAATAAGCAAACCGCTAAAAAGGTTAAGCCTCTTGAACCGCTATTTTTCCAACGGCCCTTGAAGATGCTTGCTTGGCGCAGCTGGTGCCTACGCTGGGATGATCGTCGAATGCAGCAATCGGCGCTTCTTTACGAAGGCGGCTTGTCGTGATTACATCTTGATCATCAGGAACCTCTGTAATTGCATAGAATGGCAGGAAAATTTGGCAATGTAGAAATTTCAAATGTTGAAATTTGAATTTCATTTAGCGTGGATATGTAGGTTTTAATATATCGAAAAGTTCGCGCTGCAGTTCCTGATTCTCCGATCGCAGTTTTCCACTTGCAGCTGGCACTCGAGCAGCTGCTTCCTGCATTGCTGGTGTACTTTGTTCGAGGGCACCATACAGGAGCCGTATTCTAAAATCGACAAACTAAGGAGGTATAGAGAGTCTTTGTTGTGTAGGGTCGTCACCTTTGACCACCCTTTATAAACTCAAGCACGCCCATGGCCTTATTTACCATGGTAGAAATGTGTTCAGAAAACTTTAGCTTGGCCTCTGAATATAACACCGTGATCATCCACCGTAAGTAATTTCTCTCAAGAGAACCACCACATAGGTATAGGGAGCCAACAAGGGCTAGAACGATGAAATGTCATTACTTTGCATATCAAAGCATTAAGGTGTAAATAAGCCTGCACAACACCACGACTGAAAGTTATTGAGATCGGATTGCAAGCGAGAATGAAATGAAATGTCCTTATACTGACACAGAGTTTAACATCTATCCCATACAGACTTGAGAGAATTTAGAATGGAATCTCCGTCACCGGGGAGATGTTAACATAAGACGAACGATGATCCCCCAACTGATTAGAAAACCCAGATGGTGAAGAAAGGGAGTCTGTGATGACCTCCAAAATGGGTTCGACATGGGATGGGCGCTCCATAACGATCTGTTAACATGGACGAGGGCGGTGGGAGATAACACGTTCTGGCCAATATGCCAAATTATTTCGTAGCCGTCTCCAGGTTCTCCTCCCATTTCTCCTTGGTCTTTTGGTCCAAAATGATGTTTCTCCCCGCAAAATTGGTGATCAAAAACCCATCCGAAATCTCTTTCGCAGCGCTGGCACACAACCAAACCAGCTGGATACGCTATATAGCTCTCGCCTCACCGCATGCTTTTCCTTATAAGGTTGTCTCTGTTTTTGCAGCTTGGCAGCTAGCGTGCTCCAATGCCTAAGTAGCTATTAGTGCTGCAAAAGGTGTGGCATTTCAGTGGTTTTGTTGGTAGAGTTAGCTTGTTGGATCTAAGAGTCTGATTGGTAGCCTTTAAAAACCCAACATCGTGCGGGAGCTGCTCACCAAATCGGTTGAGTTGAGCCTTCGAGAGTTTCAGTAGGGACTAATGCATACTAATTGAAAACATTGTTTAAATGGTATATTTGGAAAACATATTTTGTCGAGCGAACAACGACGAATTCTCCTCGAGAGTATGCCGAGCCGTTGAATTGGCAACATTAACCGTGCGAGCAGCCATCAACTCCCGCGACAGCCTGGACCTAGTCTTCACGCAAACATTCGAAAAGTCCAGTCGGGCATCATGAGCTATCCGCAGGAATCCAGCCTTTCAAGGATCGTTTGAGCGGTATCAGAAATCCCGCATTCATTCGCTCGATTTGCTCTAAGCGAGCTTGAAGTTCTGCCTCATCTAACTCGGCAAGCTCTTCCTTGGTGAGAAGCGATCCATGGCCTTTTAGTTCGCGCGCGATGGACTCGGCCTTGTGCTTACCGAAATCTACATCACTCGGTATTGCAGCGTTCTCGACATTGGTAGGCTCAGGTG
Organism: Drosophila lowei; assembly: GCA_008121275.1. NCBI lineage: Eukaryota > Metazoa > Arthropoda > Insecta > Diptera > Drosophilidae > Drosophila > Drosophila lowei. The sequence goes on along the minus strand of VHIG01000152.1, from coordinate 8,120 downwards.
CTGCCATGTTGAGGTTTTAAAAGAGTCACTCACGACCGAAAAAGCATCCTGTATACGTATAATCGTGGGAACCGCGAGCAATGGGATTACAGCTGCTGCGTTTTTGCTGTGCGGCTGTGCGAGCTGTCCGATTCCGCTTTTTCACGACTGCAATTGTCGCGACAGAGAAATTAATAGCCAGCAATGCGTGGCTGTGTAAGTAAGTTTTAGCACCGAATTTTTCATTAAACGCCGAAAATTTTCTAGGCTAACGAATGTCGATCGCGAACGATTATTAAAACACGGCAACTCAGGTATCACGTCGGGGTCACCAAATTTATGGAGATAATGTTTAATAATAATGAAATAAGTTTTAAATAAAAGGCGGCGCAGAAATAAATTACGATATGTACTTTTAATGCGTGACATCCAAATTGCAAGTGTGGCTTGTGCCCTTTACATTGCCGCACTGATCGCTAAGCGCAGCTTTCGCTCGGCAGACGTCTGTAGGCAGACGCAAAGCGGATATAGCGTTGTAAAGGCTGTAAGGGTTTTCGGTAGACATATCAAAACCGACCGAGCGTCGGTCTCACTAGGCGAGACCGGAGAGGAAGCAGACTGTGAAGAAGGAAACAGAGATTGGCAAGCAGCTAATCGGCTGGGTTCTGCTCGAACAATATTCAAGAAGTTGAACAGTTGACAAGGGCTTTGCAATCGGCACATATGATTAACGGTGTATCGCAAGAATATGCCGAAGAATTGAGCCTTCAAGTTGCTGTAAAATCAATCATAGTAAACAGCACAATTGACGAAGTTAGGTCTGTAATGAAATCACGAAATCTCAATACAATAAGTGAGATTACAACTGTGTTCGTCGATAGTTGCACAGACGCAGTAGGACACCCAAATACAGTCCTATATGCTGCACAACAAAGATATAACTCTAACCGAGCGTATAACCGCGGAAACTACCGTGGAAATTACCAAAATAATAATTATGGCAACAATAGAGGTAGAGGCCAATATAGAGGAAACTATAGAGGCCGCGGTAACTCATACAGAGGCCATAACAATAATAATGGCAATAACAACAATGTGAGAATTGCCCAGAATGCATCGGGAAACTCACAACAGCCCTTAGGTACACAGCAATAGACAGTAAAAAGGTTCATTCGATTAATCTTAGTGTAAATATATTTGTAACATTCACAAACGTAGCTACAGGCAAGAAATTAATATTTTTGATAGATACTGGTGCAGACATATCTCTGTTAAAAGACAATTCAGACACTTTTAATGACATAAACATGGACAACAAAATAAATATTCAGGGAATCAATCAAGGATTAATTCAATCTAAAGGAATGACATCCTTAGAAATACAAACAACTAAATATATAATTCCACACAACTTCCATATTGTAGAACCAACTTTTTCAATACCGTGTGATGGAATTTTGGGAATAGATTTTATTAAAAATATAATTGTCAAATAGATTTCACACCTTCAAGAGATCAGCTCATAATAAGACCAGACAATCTTAACTACCCAATATATGTTCCAATAAATTACAGTTCTGGTAACAATACAATAGTGTTACCAGCACGATCCGAAGTTGTCCGTAAAATTGAGTTAACTTCAAACGAAGATAGCATTTTTATTCCGAACCAGGAAATTCAACCTGGTATATATACAGCAAACACAGTCGTAACAACTGCAAATGCATTCGTCCGTTTACTTAATACAACTAGTACCGACCAAATGATTAATATAAATAAGTTGAATTATGAACCATTAGCAAATTATGATATATCCGAAATAAATAATGAAACTAGAACGAACGATGTTATATCAAAGTTATCTAAAAACTTTCCAAAACTATTTAATAAACAATTAAAAGAACTTTGTTGTAACTACGCAGACATACTCGGACTTGATACCGAATCAATAACAACCAATATTTTTACAAGCAGAAACTAAGATTAAAAGCTAATGAACCTGTATATATAAAAATTATATAAATCCTCATAGTCAAAAGACGAAATCCAAGCTCAAGTTGATAAACTAATCAAAGATAGAATAGTTGAACCGTCAGCCTCAGAATACAACAGTCCACTTTTACTAGTACCAATTGGGCCGTCAGCCATCGGGTGCTACAGGGGGACAAACGGATGACGGGTCGGCTCGCACAACTGTGAACTCGGAACTGAGGCGCGGCCGCTCCGGTTAGTAATACCCGGTGCGGTCTGCGTCTTACACCCCTAGGACACAGAGGGTTGCGAGCGAACCGTCACCCGCCGTAACTGTGCACACCGGTGGAAGTGCGACTATACTCTCCCCGTGAGGGCGGCTGGAAACAGGTCCTGGCACGGTCATGTCTCTGCTAGGATGCTGGCGAATGGTAGTCGGGCGGAGAAGAAAACTCTCAGTGAAATTACCCCAATCCAAGGTGACACTGTTATATGCCGAGGGATGCATGGCCGGGGTGCCCGGTCGCTAATATGCGGACTCTGGATGGCTGCCGACCTCCAGTTTAAATCAGGCTTCCCGGGGCAAGCGGGCTATGCCTCGGGTGACCATCCCCTTCCCGCCTACTCGTGGGAACTACTATGCCAAACAATCAAAATATTAAAACAACAAAACCGCAAAGGAGCTCGGTACTCCTCTTAAAGTACCGGAGGGACAAGCCAATCCCTCTGCACCAGCGCCTAGGAAACCGGGTCCAAAGAAGACGGGGAAGGAGACTGAGTCGGTCCACCGTCTTCAGGCAGCAGCCGCAGCGAGGGGGCCGAAAGCCAATCGGGTCCTCCCAAGTCGAGTGGCTCCAAGGGCGAAACGGACACCGGGGTGGCTGCCAAGCAGAGCGTAATCGCGGCTGGTAAGCGCACCGGGACCGAAGAACCCATGGGGCCCCGGCGGGCAGCGTCTCTGCACCACGGGGAGGAAAGCCGTCGTACCAGGACAGGAGACGAGCGGCTTTCATCCTGTCCAACGATGACCCGAACTTCAGGGCGTCAGTCGAAGGAAGAGGGCAGAGGCAGTGGGCCTTCTCAATCCTTCCATTGTTCCAGCCAGCCAAAGCCGGAAAGGGCGCAGCCAAGGCCCCCAACAAGCGGCAACGCTCAGCGGAGGACCCCGCAAATCAGCCAGGCCAAGCCCAGCAAGCCAAGCGGGTGAAGACCCACCTCACGAACCGGTCGTTCGCTGAGGTGGCGAGGGCAAGACCCTGATCGGTGTCCTGGACAGGGGCGCCGAGGACGGCCACGTCCCTCGCGATAAGTGGCACCTGGTGGAGAATGAGCTCCAGGACCGGTTCCTACTGGAACTGGAGGAGAACGGCGGACCACCACCAAAGTGTGAGGACGCAGGGTGGCATCAAGGCAAGGTGAAAGCCATCGCCTGCCAAGACGCTCGCTCTGCGGCCCTCTACATGAAGGCGGTGGCGGCCCTCGAAGAGGTCTATCCAGGGGCGAAACTGGAGGCCGTGAAATGGGAAGATGTCCCAAGCCGCCCGAGAGCCAGAGCATGGGTCTCGGCTAAGCCTGCAGAGCCTGAGAAGATCCTCAGGTTACTGCAGGTCTGCAACCCCACCTTCCTACAGCCGATTGGAAGGTGGCAAAGGTGGAGGATATCCAAGGGCAGAGGCGCCAGATTATCCTCGTCCCAATGAGGAAATCCATTGGATCTCCTCATGAAAGTCGGACCGGTGTAGTGGACTATGGCGCTACAAAAGGTCACCATATCCAATTTACAAGTCCGGATCGCAAGGGCAGGCAAGCGGAGGTCGAGCCCGGGCCGGAGCTGCGGAGATCCCGAAAGAGGGGCCTCGTGCGAGGACAACCCGGCGTTGGATGGCGTCCATGATGGGACGACATCTTGGACGATTACGCGTTCGACGAGAGCGGTAGCCAGAGGTCTTCAGCCACATCGTTGTCGAGAGCCAGAGTCCCCTGACAGCGATCTAAATTAACAATGGTGGAGGCGAGCCTCCTCAGGAATGTCGTTGACGCTCCTGCAGATAAGCCTCCCACCATTGTAGGCAGCATGCGCTGCTCTACTGCTCCACCTGGCCAAGGGTGGAGCCGACATAGTCCTCATTCAGGAGCCCTGGATCCTCGGAAACAGGGTCTCCGGTCTGAGGACTTCTGACTACAAGCTATACGTAGCTGAACACCGCAGGTAAAGTTCGCACCTGCATTCTTGCAAAAGAGAGTTGCACTTATTTTGCTCCCAAATTTCAGCAATGAAGACCACACCGCAGTGAGCCTCGAAGGCCAGGAGCGCTCGCTGAGGATCTGCTCCGCATACATGGGGCATGATCAACCAGACCCCTCCACACGCGCCTCTCCGGGCTCTAATCGCAGACTGCTCGGCCAAGGACATCGGCCTAATTGTGGGGTGCGATGCCAATGCACACCACTGTCAGTGGGGAAGCACTGACACAAACGAAAGGGGTGAGTACCTTTTCAGTTACTTACTGACCACTCAGATGGTCTTATTAAACCGGGGTAGTGATCCCACCTTTATTATTAAAAACCGCAAGGAGGTCCTGGACCTCACGCTTGCCTCTCATGAGATACAGCGTAACATTGTATCCTGGAGGGTCCTGGAAGAGCACTCCTTCTCGGACCACAGGTACGTGGAAACTGTTTTCTCCTCTCAGTACCGAAGCCAGTTCGATTCCGGAACATCAGGCGGACGAACTGGACTCGGTACTCTGATTACCTCTGTCGTGTTCTCCCTGAGCCCCCATCTGAGGAGGGGTTCTCCACGGAGGCCACGACCCGTCTTCTAAAGATCTTTACCGACGCCTGCAATAAGGCGCTCGACAAAGCATGCCCCTCTGGCAAGACCAGAGAACGGAAGAAGCCTGAATGGTGGAATCCGAAACTGGGTGAACTCCGGAAAGCCTCCCGGAGACTCTTCAATAAAGCTAAGGCTGAAAACGTAGAGCAAAACTGGGCCGAATACAAGGCCAGTCTGTCAACCTACAACAAAGAACTTAGAAAGCCAAACGCGCCTCCTGGCGTAAGTTCTGCAGCGAAATCGAGAGTAACTCAGAAGCCTCGCGCTTGCGCAGAGTTCTCTCGAAGACAACACCCACCCTGGGCTACTTGAAGAACACCGACCAGTCGTGGACTACGTCCAGCGATGAGTCGCTAAATCTTCTCCTAAATACCCACTTCCTGGCTGCGATGAAAACAGACCCAACTACCTCGCGCCTCCTTCTGTCGCCTCAAATGCCATCCTGAGCCTGCTAAGCCAGGAAAACATATCCTGGGCGATCAGAAGCTTTAAACCCTACAAGTCCGCGGGGCCAGACGGCATTTTCCCTGCCCAACTGATTCACGCGGGACATAAGGCCATTAACTGGCTCAAAATAATTTACGAGGGAATCTTCTCCCACGGGTGCATTCCTGGCACCTGGCTTCAGACCAAAGTCGTATTCATACCCAAGGCAGGCAAGCCCTCGCACACTGCCCCAAAAGATCTCAGACCCATTAGTCTATCGTCCTTTCTTCTAAAGGCGATGGAGCGGCTCCTGGGCTGCATCTCACGGCGTGCATTCCGCCCAGTCTGATCTCAGACTCCCAGCATGCCTACCGGAAGGAAGATCCACCGAGACGGCCCTACACTCGATCACATCGATCATCGAAGCGTCCCTTAACTTTAAGGAGTACACCCTAGTAGCCTTCCTCGACATAGAAGGCGCCTTTAACAACATCCTTCCGACCGCTATCACGGGCGCACTGACGGATCTGGGCGTTGACTCCAGGACGGTGAGCCTTGAGGCATCACTGGGGACGTCAACGTGTACCAGATTTGTCAGAAGAGGTACACCGCAGGGCGGAGTCCTCTCGCCCCTCCTATGGAACGTGGCAGTGAACACACTGCTGCGGGAGATAGAGGGGTGGCTGCCGTGTGGTGGCGTATGCGGACGATGTTGCCATAGCATTCTCCGGAAAATTTCCGCAGACGTTGTGTGAGTGCATGACAAGTACTCTCACGATAATGTCGAAATGGGCAGACAAATGCGGGTTAGGCGTCAACCCGTCTAAAACGGAACTGGTGCTTTTCACTAGGGAAGTACAAAGTTCCGGTACTGATTCCCCAAGACTATGTGGGGAAACGCTAGTCTTCAGCAACAACGCCAAGTATCTTGGCCTAACCCTCGATAGAAAGCTCGATTGGAAATTGAGCATAGAGGATAGAGTAAAGAAGGCCACAGTGGCCCTCTATACTTGCAGGAAAGCCATCGGACTAAAGTGGGGAATGACCCCTACATAGTTCGGTGGCTCTACACCGCCATCATACGACCAATCATGCTCTATGGAGTGGTGGTATGGTGGCCATCCCTAGACAGAAGGACATGCCTCAACAAACTCAGCAGAGTTCAACGCATGGCAGAGCTATGCATAACTGGCGGGCTTTCGCACTACTCCAGGGGAAGCCCTGGATACTGTGCTGGACCTCCTCCTGTGGATCTCATGGGAAAGAAGGTGGCAACACTTTCCGCCCTCAGAATGAGAGAAGCCAGACTGTGGAAAGCATCCGCGGTTGGGCACTCGGGAATCCTGATGAGACTCCCGCAATTACCAGAGAGGACGGACTACTGTATTCCTAGTGATCACCTCTCGACGCCCTTCCAGGTATCAATCCCACCTAGGGAGGACTGGGAGATGGGCGAACCAGGACCTGCAAATGCGGTCCACTTCTACACTGATGGCTCAAAGCTAGACGGCCGCGTGGGAGGCGGAGTCTACTGCAGCGAGCTGAACATCAGTCATTGCTTCAGGCTCCCGGATCACTGTAGTGTGTTCCAAGCGGAGGTTGAAGCCATCAAGGAGGCCATTTCGATCGTCTCCAAACTACTTCTAGATACGCACTTAGTGTGCGTCTTCTCGGACAGCCAAGCAGCTATCAAAGCTCTAGGCTCAATATCGTCGAACTCAGCGACTGTAAATGACTGCCGCAGGTCTCTGCACGAGATCGCAGAGCAGTTAGATTTTTTCCTTATATGGGTCCCCGGCCACAGGGACATCGAGGGGAACGACGCCGCCGACGAGCTAGCCAGGCAGGGTACTACGATTCCTCTCCTATCGGAGAGGAAGCAGGTAGCGATGCGCTTGGCTACGTGCAGGCTCCTAACGCACGAATTGTTCGAGCAAAGGCCAATAGGAGATGGCAGCAAACCGTCTCCTGTAAAGTCTCAAGATTGATATGGCCATATCGATCGAAGAAGCGCTCAGCAGAGCTGTATAAACTCAGCAGAGCACAGTGCTCTGCAGTTACTAGAGCCATTACGGGACACTGGCAGATCGGCACTCATGCCTCTAGACTGTCAATCCCTCATAACGACTTCTGCAGGAGTTGTCGCGACGAGGAGGAGGAGGAATCGGTCCCCACTTCTTCTGCCACTGCCCAGCCCTTGGAAATCGTCGTCTTCGCATTCTCGGGGCCGCTTTCTCACGGACATTTCGGACTTGTCCGAAATCAAACCAGGGACCTTGTCCAAGTACATCCAAGCCACCGGATGGGACTGCCCTTAACCTGCAGTAGTATGCTCTCACGGTTCGGGCAACGCGAAGGGCACATGCCCATGCGGCAACACAACGGACCTTTATAGGTCCAAGTGAGCTTGGGGCGGGAGGTCCAGGCTACCGCCTTAACCTAACCTAACCTACTAGTACCAAAGAAATCCATAGATAACAAAAGAAAAAGGCGATTAGTAGTTGACTATCGCCAAATTAATAAAAATTACTATCCGATAAATTTCCACTTCCTAGGATCGATGATATCTTGGATCAACTAGGAAGAGCAAAATATTTCTCTTGCCTTGACTTAATGTCAGGATTCCATCAGATTGAGCTAGACGAAAACTCTAGAGATATAACATCCTTTTCAACGAGCAATGGCTCTTATCGCTTCACGCGATTACCATTTGGTTTGAAAATAGCGCCCAATTCATTCCAAAGAATGATGACTATCGCATTCTCTGGACTTGAACCATCACAAGCATTCCTCTATATGGATGACTTAATAGTAATCGGTTGTTCCGAAAAACACATGCTTAACAATTTAATTAGTGTTTTGACATGTGTAGGAAACACAACTAGAAGTTACATCCTGAAAAATGTTC
>VHIG01000151.1:0-11626 GCA_008121275.1 Drosophila lowei | reverse complement strand
GCATTAGTAGCATCTCATCCTTCAGTTTGTTCACTTTTGCGATGGCCTTAAACTGCGTGATCCAAGTTGTGACGTCATCGTTGTTTCCAGAAATGTTGCCATGATATGTTGGCAACATGTCTTTGGCGGCATTTAGCAACATGACGCCAGCGTCATTGTTGGCGGCTGGTGTTGTGTTCTCTCCTCTCCCTTCCTTCTCCCTCTCGCTCTGCAGCTTCAGCAGCTCGATTTGCAATTTTAACATTTCAACCTCTGCTCGATATTCGCCGTGGTTGTTGTTGCGCCCAGCCGCTTGCGGTGCTTTTTCGTTCTTCTCTTTGCGTTCGCTCTTCGTCGAGTCTTGATCTGCGGCTGCCTCATCTTCCCTCTCGTTCTCGCTTGTTTCGGCTGCCGGTGGTCCCTGTCCCCGCAGCTCTACTGGTATTTCGTTAAGTCTCGCTGCCATGGCGGCTTTGCTTCCACCTGTTGGTAGATTGAGGGACTCCAGCCATCCGCGCAGCTGGGCGGCCGAGAACTCCTCCGTGCCGACCAAGTCCGACATGTTTTTTTTTTTCAGCGATGGCGTCTTCGACGGACGAGAAAAGAAAATTTTCGCTATTTTTCACTGGCGGCGGTTGATCCTATCCCACTTCTGAAATTGTAGGCCGTCTAACCCGGGAATTGTAGTGACCAATATCGGTGTGTGGGTGAACTGTCTAGGTATAAAAACACAAGCCCGGCGATTTAATATAACTCTTTTTTTATTAGCTGCGCGTCTGTCTCTCACGACCGCCATTTACAAAGTGAACTTACTCTATTATCGATGTTTATTATCGATGTTTCACTATCCGATGTATCTCACTATTGTATCCCGCCGATATCCCGCCGAGTGTATCGATGGTGCGGTAAATACCAATGCGCGCTGTATGCTATTTTAAATACTAGTTGAATGCCTCACTAATTATTACCTTGCTACAATCTTTGGTTGTCTTTTTTTATTGAATGCGATACACCACATTTTTGATTTTTTTTATGATTGTATAAGGAGCCTTAGTGGCATCTGTCCATCTTGGGAAGCGTTCACAAGGATCTTTCCCAACACCCGAACAACTGCACAGAGTAGTGGAACACATACTAGACGGCTTTCAAAACAAGCAGCAGGCAGGCCTTCGCAGGCCTTCGACTGGGTGTGGCACGAGGGACTACTCGCTAAGATCAAAGTGATGCTCAACCCTCAGCTGTATGAAGTTATCAAAAGCTTTCTGACGGAGAGGACCTTCCGTGTAGTCCAGGATGGTGCAGCTTCTTTGACCAAGACCATCAAGGCAGGATTACCGCAAGGCAGCGTGCTTGGGCCGACACTGTACTGCTTATTTACCCACGACATGCCAAATACCTCTACGGTCCGAAGGCAACCAGGGCAGACCCTCAAGGCGGCAACATTTGCTGACGACACAGCAGTACTCTCGAGGGCTAGCTGTGTCTATGATGTCACAGACAATCTACTACAATACCTCAAGCTGTTGAAAACTGGGCCTGCCGATGGAACATCTCCATAAACCCTGATAAGTGTGCAGTGGTGACGCACAGTTTAAGAATGGGCTCTAGCCCTGGTGTCTTCCTGCTTGGAAAACTCGTGGAGCAGCGTAGCACACACAGCGAGTTACACTGGATGCACGTTTAACTTTCGACAGTCACATCCGAAGCGTGAGGAGCAAGTTGGTGGGTAAGGCCCAGAAAATGTTCTGACTACTTAAACAAAGCAACAAGCTCAGTTTAAAAAACAAAGTCCTGATCTACAAAGCCCTGCCTGGAAGTACGGCATTCAGCTGTATGGGATTGCCGCCATCGTAATTTTTCCTTTGACTGTTGTAAAAGTTGCTCTAACAGTAAAGCAAACAACATAATTGTATCTGTGATAATTTTTTATATTCAAATGCAAACTACACAAAAAAAAAAAAAAATAAATTTTCCAACAAAATGTTTTTGGATTCCTTTCCAATGGGCTAAACAACCAATAACTTCTCATCTCCACCCTTCCGACATAACTTAATCCACACTATAGTTTCCATATTGGGCGGCACTACGACATTGTGCGATGCATACATATTCCTCACATAGCAGTCGTCTCTTTTTCCACTTATAGGCAATTCTACATTTCTACATGTTGGATAGAAGTTTACCGTTTTAGTTTACCGTTCTATATATACATACATATAAGCGATATATAAAACGGAGCTGTTACAAGAGACACGTAGTGGTTCGGTTAAACGTTTATTTGAGAGTGAGTATATACAAAGTGGTGAGCAAAGTGGTATATACATTATGAGCACGATACAATACAGTGTTGCCAGATAATTGTTGCTTATTCAATCAATAATATCGATTTCATTTTTAACACTAAATTTCCATATTTCAGATTCTTTTTTTTAAATCCAGTGCAAATCCATAACGGATCATGAAATCCACTCCGATAATGATGTCGTCAGCAACGATAAAATCGTGTTCAAAATGTAAATGTGCAATTCTAAGATCTGTTTTAATCATGCCTATTCTATGCGCCTCTTCACCCGTAGCCATAACCCATTCAGACGGTGTCTTCTCAGACAGCTAAGCAGCTATTAAAGCTTTAGGCTCAATATTGTCAAACTCAGCGACTTTAAACGACTGCCGCAGGTCTCTGCACGAGATCGCAGAGCAGTTAGATCTCTTCTTTTTATGAGTCCCCGGTCATAGGAACATCGAGGGGAATGATGCCGCCGACAAGCTAGCCAGGCAGGGAACTACGATTCCTTTATTATCAGAGAGGAAGCAAGTAGCGATGCCTTTGGCTACGTGCAGGCTTCTCACACAAGTGAAGTGCAAAAGCAAAATATAAATAGGAGATGGCTGCAAACCATTTCCTGTAAAGTCTCGAGATCGGACGAGCTGTATAGACTCAGCAGAGCACAGTGCTCTGCAGTTACTCGAGCCATCACAGGACACTGGCAGATCGGCACTCACGCATCTAGATTGTCAATCCCTCACAATGACCTCTGCAGGAGTTGTCGCGACGAGGAAGAGGAGGAATCAGGCCCGCACTTCTTCTAAAACTGCCCGGCCCTTGGAAATCGTCGTCTTCGGCTTCTCGGGGCCGCTGTCCTTACGGACATTTCGGACCTGTCCGAAATCAAACCAGGAACCTTGTCCAAATTCATCCAAGCCTCTGGATGGGACTGCCCCTAACCTGCAATAGTTTGCTCTCCACGGTTCAGGCAATGAGAAGAGGCACACGCGCCTTTTATGCCCCCCTCCCCGGCTACCGTCAAAGTTAGTAACAGCTCGGTTCCATCCATGACGCCTCTGATAGTAAGGTTCTTCGAGTTTCGCTCCAACTGGTAAACGAGAATTGTGGGACAGTTCGTAGTATGAGTCAGTCCTTGCCCCTCTGTGCCGACTCGTTATAGTTTAACAAATCTGTCTCGGGGGTCTCTAGTCCCAACTTTTTGGGTAATGTTTCACAGGTCTATGCTTGACTTCCTCGTACGTTTTTCTCTGCATCAGAACCGTTTCGCGGCGATTGTCTAAGTCCTTGATACCGTCTATATTTTAACGTTTGTTTATGAACCACCCAGCATTGCTTACCGCGTGAATTTTAAAGCTGTAGGACAGCAGATTTCAAGCCATATTTATTTAAGCAAGTCGTTACGTAAAAACATATTGCTGCAGCACCATGTTTTGAAACACATTTTTGAAACCGATATTGTTAAGCTGATAAGAACAGATACTACACTTTGATCTTAGCCATAAGGCCGAGAAGCGATACAGTCTCGATCAAGCTCTCGTTGAATACGGACTCGTTCCAACATCGATGTGAAAGACTGTGCAATAAGCAATAAAAACGGACAAGCCCACTGTAGTGGCAACAACAAAAAACAACTGTATCATCATACTTGTGCGAAAACTTCTAAGCGCGCGTGTGGCCCCCGTCGCTCGCGGTGCCCAAAGCGGGCGCGACCTACGGTCAGTGCACGCGCCTACAGATTAGCCCTCAACTTCGTCTGTGTTAAACACCCAAATCTACCTGACTCAAAAATGGAACTACGTTCATCTAAGTCCCTTGTTAAAGACTCTCGTAGCATTAACAAATCGTCAACTGCTGATCCAATGAGTTCTGCTACTGCCTCAGCTCTTAAAGCCCAGCTCACTTCAGAACTGACAATACTAAATTCTACGCGAAAGCAAGTAAACGACCAACGTGCTAAGGATGGTCCAAATAACATTGCCCATAACCATGCCCCACAGCCAACTGACGACTCTCATGTTTCTTGGCAGGACAGAGGACCTCCTCCTCCTCCAAAAAGAAAACCCCACTCAACTGAACGCAGTCTCCCAAGTAGTCAAAACCCTACTTCTGCAAATTACTATGCGCCATTTGCGGACATTGACGACTCAACTGCCGACGGTACCGAGGATATGGACATCAGACCTCACAATGAGTGTAGCGAATCACCTATAACCAAACGCAACCCTCTGCCTCCTCCAATCATCATACCCGGTGTAAACGACATCACAATGTTCTGGTCAAAATTACCGTATAAAAACAAGCACTGTAGGACAAAGTAGACTCCTATGCAACGACTCAACCACTTACCGCAAAATTGCTTCCGCGCTGATGGCTAAAGGCGTTCTCTGTCATAGCTACCAGTTGAAAGAAGATCGGTCATATAGAGTAGTAATCAAAAATCTTCACCACTCCACCCCAACTGATTATATTAAGCAAGATCTAATGGCCAAAGGGCATCTAGCCCGATTCATCCACAATCCTCTTAACAGAGCGACCAAGAAACAGCTCAGCTTATTTTTCGTGGACTTAGAGCCAAATGAAAATAATAAAGAGATCTTCAAATTATCAGACCTCTGCAGGCAAAAGATAACTGTTGAGCAACCACAACATCAACAGGAGATATCACAGTGTCACCGATGTCAAGAATTCGAACACACTAAAAGATACTGTAACGAAAAATTTGTTTGTGTTAAATGTGGTGGCCCTCATGCCACCAAAGAATGCTCAAAGCCACAAGACGTCGAGCTCAAGTGTGCCAACTGTCTTGGCTCCCACACTGCCAATTATAGAGGCTGTAGGGTCTCCAACAGCTCCTATCGAAACTATACCCACAAACACCTCAGTCAAAATTGGGAAACACTCAACAGGCGCATCCAAGGGGAAAGAATACGCCCAGGCCCACCCAGAGTTACTCTCGCTCGCTCTCTAGAAGCAGCAGACAGAGGGATATGCCACGCAACGATACGCAGCTTTCCCAGCCAAAAAATCAGGAAAAACACATATCATATGCGGAAGTCGCTAGAGGAGCCCAACACCGATCAAGGAGTATACGAAGAGAACCACGATACCAGTTTCCCCCCCATACTCGTACCCAACCACAAACACCTCACAACACGCCTCTCGAGAATAAGCTAATGAACCTTGCAGATAAGCTAGACCAATTCATTTTAATGCAAAGCAGACTCATGAAAATGCAAGAACAGATCCTCAGCATTCTCTCCGCCACTAGCCTCTCTAAATGCCTTACCGTATAGGTATTTGGAATGCGTCGGGCATAGCCAACAAAAGCCTAGAGCTCAAAAACTTCATTACAACGAACCAAATCGACATAATGCTTCTCTCGGAAACGCACTTCTGCAGCAGAACAACATTTAAGCTAATAGGATATGAACTATCCCTCCGATAGTTACAGAGGAGGATCTGCTATTCTCATCCGCAGCAGCCTTAAGCACTTCCCAATCAACTCCATTACAGATGGCCAAATTCAAGCCGCTAACATGGTTCTAAGTACTTCTTTGGGAGAAATAACTATCTCGGCAATCTACTGTCCTCCTGCTATCTTATGGACAAGCTCCCAGTTCCACTCTTAATTATCTATTTTTGGGCCAAAATACATTGCGGCTGGGGACTGGAAAGCGAAGCACCAATGGTGTGGAAACCTTCGCTCCTACCCTAGAGGTCGCGAAATCCACGACTTTATAGTTTCAAGTGGAGCCAACATTCTTGCCACTGGCTCTGCAACACACTATCTATACGACTCCAACAGATCGCCTAGTGCCCTGGATTTCGCTATCTATAAAGGCATTCCCCATAGATTCCTGCACATACAAACGAACTTTGACCTTCCCTCCGATCACTTACCGCTTCTCATAGAAATGCACTCATCCTCTGTCGACTACCCCACTCCTGCACAATCAAGCAAACATTGAGACTTTTCAAACTCATTTGGAAGATCACATTCGACTTAACAAGAGATTCGAGTCTCCAGAAGACATTGACGCGGCTGTACGCTCGTTTAATAGCCTCATCCAGGAAGCAGAACTCTCCGCAGAACCACCCGCATCCGAAGCGCGCCCGACCCGTCCTGCTGCATCACATGACCCTCACATCGAAAACCTTGTGCGTATCAAGTTCTCATGAACCAGACACTAAAGCCCAGATGCACAGAGCAAGCAGAAACTTAAAAAAGGCCCTCGCTGAGAAAAGCAGCAAACACTTAGACGAAATGCAAAAAAAGAGCCGATTCATCCAAAAATGGCCAAGTTAATCTCTGGAAGCCACTGTGCAGCTTTCCTTTAAGAAAGGACAACGGTACCTGGGTTAAATCTGACTTTAAAAAAGCAGAAGCGTTCGCTAGAAATTTAGAGACCAGATTCACTCCGACGTAGCACCTCAAGATCATATGCGAGCAGTCTCCTGGTACTTAGAAGTGCCCCTACAGATGTCGATACCAACCAAGCCAGATTCGCCCGCTGAAGTCCAAGCGGAAATAAAAGCTTTCGTAAAAAATAAAGCTCCTGAAAACGACTTAATAGATACCCGCATCGTTAAGCTGCTTCCACGCAAGGGAATTATGTTTCTCGTTGCACTTTACATTGCCATCCTTCGCATCGGCCATGATGATACTAAAGCCAGGTAAACCAGCGTCAGCCCTTGAGTCATACAGACCAATAAGCTTACTGCCAGTTTTCTCAAAGATATTCGAAAGAATATTCTTGAGCAGAATGGTGGCGGAAAGCTGCATCAAGGAAGCTATTCCACAGCACCAATTCGGAACAAGTTCACAGAGTGGCTCAACACATCCTCAACGCTTATGAAACTAAGCAATATTGTTCAGGGGTGTTTCTTGAAGTGAAACAAGCTTTTGACAAAGTCTGGCACAAGGGGCTTTTATATAAATTAAAGATACTATTACCCGCCCCGCAGTATACAGTCATAAAATCATTTCTGAGTGGAATGGAACATCACAATTAACGAAACCAAATCAGTAAACGTAAACTTTACATTAAGAAGCAAGCACCCACCTGACTTAACCTTCAACGGAAATATTATTCCGCGCAAGAGCAGTCACTGCTATCTCGGTATCCACTTCGATAGAAGCCTCACTTGGGGACCACACATCAGAGCTACTGTCATCAAATGCTAAAACAAACTTAAAAAGTTGCACTGGCTCATCAACTAGAAAAGCAAGCTTCCCCTACGCAGTAAAGTTTTGTTGTACAAGGCAATGATAATCCCTATATGGACATACGCCATTCAAGTCTGGGGATGTGCAGCGAAGACGCATCTTAATAAAATCAGAATTATGCAAGCTAAGGCTATAAGGGCGATGACAGGTGCCCCGTGGTTTGTGCGGATTTTCTTAGGAGATATCGGATTGAAAATTTTTTTTGACGATTTTCAATGGTCGTAAACGAAAATGTCCCATCAAAGTACAGTAATGAAAGTACATAATTAAAAGTATGGAATTATCAACATATAACGTAAGTGTGTCTGGAATGAGTCTCATTGCTGCTACCGATTCAGTACCCGACTCAAAAAGAGAGCGAAAAAGGGAGCCTTAACCGATTTGAAGAGAGCAAAAAGAGCCAATAGCCGTTTCGAAGAAAGCAGTTCGGCCATCGATACTATCGACTAGATGCGAGTGGTGCGCACCAAAGAGAAATGGTTTGATAGTGAACGAGTGACAAGGATATGAATGCAATTTTAATAGATTGATGAAAATGCTGAATATACCATTATATACCGGTATACCGTAAATACACCATCAACTCATTTTCGATGTCAAAATATATCAAACAGTATAAATATACCGTAAATGGTCACCCTGGTCGAGAGAAACTACATCCATCAGCCACAATTTTAGCGATGAAGTTTCCAACAAACATAAGGGCTATTCCTGTAACTATTGCTAGTTTCAATCAAACCAGCATAGCGTGATGTGATACAATACAAAATTAAGGTATAGAACGGTTTATAATTGTTTGAACGCGCTGTTGTTTTGTCATTTAAAATCACTGTCAAGTCACTGAGCTTTCTCAAATTGAATTTGTTATTAAACACATTAATCATAAGGAGGACAACTTAAATCATTGGATGAATTTAATTGTCTGCTTACAGGCTAAAGAGTGTGACCAGGTGAACGTGCTTTACGGTGACACTATTTTATGTTTCTTTACAAATAAAATGTGTTTGAAGACAGAAGAAATTTTTTTTTTCACTCGTGCCCACGAAATAACATCGCTTGCTTATCCAGTATAGATGGGTTTTTTTCGGATCGGAGTACTGGTCGGATAACAAACAGCAGCTAAAAATTTGGGGTTCAATTTTTTTTTCGTCGCATACGAATATTCAGGCAGGCTCCGTGTTTCTCTTACTTTTGCGGATTACGTTTTCAGCCAAAACGTTTCGTTTTAAGGTGCTCTAGTTTTCACATATTTTTGTTATCGATATGTTTCATCGTTTCTGGCGAACAAAAACAGCTGACCTGGCTGCTTTGTAGAAATACTGCGTGATTAAAATGCCTTTAATTTTTTCAATTGCTTGTTTTGAAGCAAAACGATGGCAGAAATTACGTAATCTAAGAAGATCTAGACATCTTAGATGCAACACTTGATTGGCGGCCCAACAGCATTGAGAGCGCCGCAAAGCTCTGCACTTGGCATCGGCAAAAAATCGGGCATAGAGTCATATCTCCGACGACATATCTCCGCCCAGTACATTTTGCCGGCGGAATTATGTCGCTTTTTTTTGACGTTTTGAAACGACATATCTCCGCCGTGTTACAAACGACATATCTCCGCCGTATGTCGCTTTAAAACGACATAATTTCGCGCGGAGATATGTCGTTTGTGGATCGGCGGAGATATGTCGTCGGAGATATGTCGCTACCCCGAACAAAGCGGTAATTTTAAAATAAAAAATTAATTTGCTGCACTTACATTTTGAAGTCCGAATTAAATTGGGCGAGAAACAGCTATGCTCACCCAGATGTTCTGTTAAGCGCATGTTACAAGCACAGTTTGAGCTGTTACATGCACATTTGTGCTGTTATGCGCAAAAATTTATTTCTTGCCAACGTTCCGATAACCAAATCGGACTGCGTCAGCTGTTTGCACCAAAACGAAAGTTGTTGTTGCCCTGGCCAATTTTTTCCGAGCCAAATTTGAGGTTGGGTTAAAATAAAATTATTTATAGAGAAAGCACAAGTTAAATTACCCTGATATAGGTGACAAATTTATGTTAATGCATCAATAAGTCATAAATTTTTTTCCTTTTTTCAATTAAGGTTCGTTTTGTTGTATAAAAAGCCGTTTACTTTTCATTTCGTCAACGAAAATGTTTTCGTTTTGACAACGAAAAAAATCCTGAGGAATGTGAAAACGGGAGCCCCAATTTATGTGATTTCAAAAGTAAATCGGAAAACCTTTGTGAAAGTGAAAAACGGAGCCTGGCTGATTATTCTTGATTTGACCGGTGAAAATTGTCGTCGATCTGAGTACTAGGCTTAATTATTGAATTCCAAATTTGGTTGCGTTCCACGTCATCAAACACATAAATCGTAAATTACTAATATAACTAACTAATATATCTCTTAAGTCTTAAGTGTGCCAGTGTAAGCGCATATTCTGCGTCATTTTGTCTATTCCGATTGCATTATGTAAACGCGCTCCAGTGTACAAAGGCATAGGTATCGGACTATTATCCGATATTCGATATTCTATAACCGAACTTGAATCAGGTAAGGACCTCCTTTAGCCGGTTGACAACAATGAGTCTCATTCCATACTTATAAATTATGTACTTAAATTACTCTAATTTGATCGATATATGGTGATGATTGGAACTGCATTTCCCAACCATTGAAAAGGTGAACCCACCGAGAAATGTACGTGATGTTCATCACGTTTCCTGCCAGCAGCCACAAGTTTTGCATTTCATTTTTGAAGATTTTCATTGGCCGAAAGCAAAAATCGCGTTCCATGCACAAAAGCTGCGGCAACATGGGAAATGCATACCCTAGAAAAAGGATATTATAGAATTGAGAAAATGTTTGTCATCCCCAGGCAAAAACAATTAAGTCTCTGTTTCTAAGCTATTTCAGCTTATTGCCTTCTTACAGAGACCAAGAATAGGTATCATTTGCGAAATCCATGCACAGTGTTGCGGGCAACACTAATTTTCATACCCTGGGGAAATGAGAATTGAGAAAATGTTTGTCATCCCAGGCTCTAATTAATGCAAAAACAATTTAGTCTCTGTTTTAAACCTATTTCAACGATATTTTGAAGCTTATTTTCTATTTACAGAGACCAAGAATATGTGCCGTGATCGGGATATATATACAAGACACTAATCATATGCATGATTATGTCTAACACATATCAATCTGAGCACGTCCTTATTAATTACGTTATATCTTCATATCATCTTCATATTAAAATAGCGAAATAGGGTATACAAAGGCTATACTACGCTTGTTTTTCAAATAGTTCAATTTTGTTTAAACCTTGTTTTAGTCAAAATACAATAAAAGCAAGTATTTAGAATAAGACAGCCAATTAGAAAATAGGTTCATCAATCGTATAAAACTATGTGGGCATGGCTAAATGTTCTATCTAGCTAATAATATTCGACGGAACATGAAAATTGAGCAATATGGTTTCCAATCCTTGACGGAGAATGTTTAACCTATTATAAGACAAAGGGTATTTCAATTTTCCACCGAAAATAATGAAAATTAAATAATTTGAGCGCAGTTCAGGTGAAATTTAGCGTTGTTATTTTTAGGCTCAGATGAAAGATGGCATGAATCTACAAGAAAAATCTACAATCGTTAATATTTTCAGCCACTTGCCTGAAGTAGTTGAACTATTTTAATAGAGGGGGCTGAAGTGGGCTAAGTTCGTTTTTCATCATAACTAGCGCTATATTATTGTTGTTGAGGAGCAAAAACAGCAATCGCCGCAGCAAAAAAACAAGTCAAGTTTTTTTAAAATAAACCAGTCAAGTAGAAAATTGATTCATTAATCGGATAAAAGTATGTGGGCAGGGCTGAGATATCTATCTAGCTAGTAATATTCCACGGAATATCAAAATCGAGGAATATGTAAAATAGAACTTGAATTCGTCAGTATATTTACGGTATATATTTAAAATGAAACGGTATATTTTGGTATATTTCTGAGGGTCGGACGGTATATTTTAACGATAAATCCGCGGTCACACTGATGAACAGCCCAGCATTGTTTACCGCGTGAATTTTAAAGTTGTAGGACTGCAGATATAAGCAATGCATAAATTTAATTTATACCAAGTAAA
>VHIG01000150.1:0-11632 GCA_008121275.1 Drosophila lowei | reverse complement strand
GCCAGATTTATACCGAATCTGTTTGAGGTTGGTAATTGATGTATCAAAGGATTAGGATTGTCTTTAATTAAACATAAAAATCTTCTTCTGATGATATAATAAATGAATCTGTATCCATAAGAGTATTTTGACGATGGACAATTTACAGAATGAAAATTATAGAAATAGCAACATTAACCATTTCGAAAGTTCTAGACATTAACCCTGTTGGGTTATCATAAAAATTCGAGACTTAGTTGATTCAATTGAATGCAAACTCACGACGTTTTTCTACATTTTCCATAGTTTTGCCGTAAACGGCATTAACCATTAATTTATAAAAGTTTATCTCAAAGTCATTGCTAGCTAACTTTCTAAGAGATGTATTGCGGTCAATATAAGGTTTCAGCAGGACTGATTAAAAGATACAACTCGAGATATTTTTTCTAAAAATCATGCCTTGCTCCCATAGCCATAACTGTAGCTGTTTCAAATGTATTATATAGCTCCTTTTATCGGTTAAGTCAGCTATTAGTTTTGTCTGCTTTCTCCTGGTGGAATCTTTATTTTCTGGGCAAAAGGTAAGCTATTATAATTATGAATATCATCAGGATATCGCAAATCTACTTCTAAAATATATCCTACATCACTAGATGTCGATATGCTAAGAACGTTGAAAGATGAAATTTTCATCGTTACTTAAAATTTAAAATTAGAAAATGGAAGGGGTTGACTCATAGCCCATCCATATAAGTTGAGGCGTCAATATATGAAAGGAAATTTATGGGCTCGCTAGGTTTTAAGTTTATTATTTAAATATTTGTTATTTGCTGTTGCAATCCGTTGAGTACATTAGGTCAACCCTCCACGAACAGCAGTTTTTAAAAATTATAAATGTCAGGATCACTTCACCAAGTTCTAATTCTACCTTTGTGTATTTTAGCATTGCATCCCATGAAACTGAAAGCAGTAACATAATTAATGGGATCTAACCTGTACACTCGGGAACAAAGACTTAAAATTTCGACACATCAGCAAGAATTAAAACATCGCTTTCCAAAATAATTTTAAATAATCTTTGATACATTTGCAATTAAATGCGCCCAAACCTTCTGAGCAAAGTTGTAGTCTTCAACACTACATTCCTCATCATTTAGTGAATTATAAAAATGCTCTGAAGGAAGCAGGGTTCATCAAATTTATTAAACTATCTAAATAATCATAGGGAAATACACCTTTTCGTCAAGAATCAAATTTTTCACCTTGATATTTAGTTTTCAAAATTTTTTCCATGTCCATATAACTAGGGTTTTTCTGCTTGAATTTAAAAATCTATTTGGTATCTGATTTTATATTGATGAAGATAAGATTCATCGAGTTTAAAATTTGAGTTAACGCAATATAAACTCTTTATTGCAAGGAATGGGTCTAATTTCATCTTTTATTGATGTAACAAATTGTATATCATAACGTGACAAGTTATGAAAAACTACAGGGAAAAAGGGATCGCTTAATCAAATGTCTGTTTACACACCTTATGAATAGGCCCTACATACTGGCCTGAAAACGATCAAAGAATTTTTCTCGATCATCAAGGGGCCGTCAATCGGGTGCTACAGGGGACAAACGGATGAGGCGGCTCGCACAAGGAACTGAACGAGGCGCAGCCCCGGTTAGTAATACCCGGTGGGTCTGCGTCTCACACCCCTAGGACACAGAGGGTTGCGAGCGAACCGTCACCCGCCGTAACTGTGCACACCGGTGGAAGTGGACTATACTTCCACGTGAGGGCGGTGGAAACAGGTCCTAGCACGGTCAGTTCTGCTAGGATGCTGGCGAAGGTAGTCGGGCGGAGAGAAGAAAACTCTCAGTGAAATTACCCCAATCCAAGGTGACACTGTTATATGCCGAGGGATGCATGGCCGGGGTGCCCGGTCGCTAATATGCGGACTCTGATACCTGCCGACCTCCAGTTTAAATCAGAGATCCCATGGGGCCGGCGGGCAGCGTCTCTGCACCACGGGGAGGAAAGCCGTCGTACCAGGACAGGAGACGAGCGGCTTTCATCCTGTCCAACGAAGACCCGAACTTCAGGGCGTCAGCCGAAGGAAAGGAGCAGAGGCTGTGGGCCTCCTCAACCTTCCACTGTTCCAGCCAGCCAAAGCCGGAAAGGGCGCAGCCAAGGCCCCCAACAAGCGGCAACGCTCAGGGAGGCCCCGCAAATCAGCCAGGCCAAGCCCAGCAAGCCAAGCGGGTGAAGACCCACCTCACGAACCGGTCGTTCGCTGAGGTGGCGAGGGGCAAGACCCTGATCGGTGTCCTGGACAGGGGCGCCGAGGACGGCCATGTCCCCGCGATAAGTGGCACCTGGTGGAGAACGAGCTCCAGGACCGGTTCCTACTGGAACTGGAGGAGAACGGCGGACCACCGCCGTGGAGGACGCAGGGTGGCATCAGGGCAAGGTGAAAGCCATCGCCTGCCAAGACGCTCGCTCTGCGGCCCTACATGAAGGCGGTGGCGGCCCCAAAGAGGCTATCCAGGGGCGAAACTGGAGGCCGTAAAATGGGAAGATGTCCCAAGCCGCCCGAGAGCCAGAGCGTGGGTTGGCTAAGCCTGCAGAGCCTGAGAAGATCCTCAGGTTACTGCGGTCTGCAACCCCACCTTCCTACAGCCGATTGGAAGGTGGCAAAGGGGGGATATCCAAGGCAGAGGCGCCAGATCATCCTCGTCCTAAATGAGGAATCCATTGATCTCCTCGCAAAGTCGGACGGTGTAGTGGATTATGGCTACAAAAAGGTCACCATTCCACTTACAAGTCCGATCGCAAGGGCAGGCAAGCGAGGTCGAGCCAGACCCGGAGCTGCCGGAGATCCCGAAAGAGGGGCCTCGTGCGAGGAGGACAACCCGGCGTCGGTTGAAATTAAAATGACGTTTTCTGACATTTTCCCCAGTTGCGCTGCTCTTGCATCTTTATGCCTGTCTGACATCATATGGGCGTCTTTCCCTAGACGGAGAAAACTTTCACCCGCAAGCTCGCTCTTCGCTATCTCCGCTTTTGCGTCTGCCTACCGACGTCTGCCGAGCGAAGCTGCGCTTAGCGATCGGAGCGGCAATGTAAAGAACAGGCAAACCACACTAATTTGATGTCGCATTAAAGTACATATCGTAATTTTATTTCTGCGCCAGTTTTATTTAATTCGAAATAATTAGTCGGCCGATTGGGGATAAAAATGATGACTGGATCATCAGGTAGTGCAGGAGGAATCCCACAGTGCGCTCCTCGCTTCTTTTTAATGTATACAATAAAAAGACTACATCAGATCTGTTCGCAAATAATATGCTCGGGATTTGATTTTTAGTGGACTGTATTTATTTTGTTCCAGTCCAGTTCGATTTCTATTTGGTACACAAAATGCCGTCGCAGCGGCGAAAAGAATATAATGTGTATACAGATTTTGGTCTCTTCCATTCTCTTCTTGCTCCCTTTTTCCCGATTGCTTCGTCGCTTAGCGATGGACTTATTTCTAAATATGAGAAGTCAAGAATATCGTCTGCGTTCCTCAACATCCCGGCCCGCCCTGAAACACAGTTTCTGAACGGGGCAATACCGCAAATTTAGTAATTGGTCGGGTTAATTCTCCAGATGCGATCTTGAGCTTGACTGCTCGATCCAGTTCGTCCTTTCCTGATAGGCTTCTATAACTCGTGCAATGCCTTGAAGCCGGTGGGCTGTTGGACTTCTTAACAAGCACAACGTCCCTGATCGAGATGTTAGGGATTGACGTGGTCCACTTTGGACGCTGTTGCAGAGTGGTCTGGTACTCCTGATGCCATTGTTTCCAGAAACCTTGGTACATGGACTGGATGCTCTGCCAGTACCCCAATCGACCCACAGGAATGTGACACTGATTAGACACTGACACTGATTAAGATTGTCTTTGTCAATGATTGGGGACAGTTTCACAAGCTGCTATCGGTCATTCCGCAATGGCTTCTTGACAAGTAGCAATTGGTAGTCATATTGAAAGCAGGCTTCAGCGTAACGCAAACACAGAATACGTGCAGTCCTGATCTCATGAAATGTAAGAGATTGGGAGCTCCTGTCCTGAGATGGATGTTTTGTGTGTTGATGAAGCGAAGAACATAGCCACAGTGTGCACCCTCAGCTTCTGCCAGAGGAGACTCGCCTATTAGTTCTTCCAGTAGATTATCCACTTTTGATTCACCAATGTAGACAAACAATTGGTTTTGACTTCGTTTTGTATGCCATTTTTCTGGAAAGAGTTACGTAAAACTTTGAGTTGTTCAACTTTACCAGGAGTTTGATCGTTGTCACGTAGCCATGAAGGACCAGTCCACCACAGCCGAAAGTCGATGAGGTCGGCAGCCATGAGGCCCCTGGACGCACAGTAAGCTGGGTTTGTTTTGGAGTCCACATGACGCCAAGCATGGCATGGAATGGAATCCAGAATTTCCGAGGTTTGATTCCCAACAAACGTCTTCAGCTGGGCTGGTGCATATGATTGTCACGATAGAACAATTGTAGAGTCGCACCATGCAAATATAGTTGTATCTCTGTGTCGTAATCCAGCCTTAATTGATCGTATGAATTGGCTCAGAAGAAGTGCTCCGCAAAGCTCCAGGCGTGGCAAGGATTGCTGCTTGAGTGGAGCCACCCTTGTCTTTGCAGCCACTAAAGATATGGACACAGAGCCGTCGTCGTGTATTACTCTGCTGTAAACTACAGCAGCGTATGCCTTGATAGAAGCATCGGAGAATCCGTGCAATTTGATGTTGTCTGCGTCGTTGACAACCAAACGTGTAGTTGAAACTGCTGCAATGTGTCGAGGTCAGCTCGCCACTTCAGCCAATTGTCCGCCAGTTTTGTTGGAAGTGGATCATCCCAATCCAGATTGAGTAGCCATAGTCGTTGAAAAGAATCTTGAACTGAACCACGACGGGTGCCAAGAGTCCAAGTGGGTCGAATATCCGTGAAACATCGGACAAGACTTGTCTTTTGTGCAGTTAGGATTTGCAGATAGACCCACATTGTATGTTAGCGTGTCCTTTTCCAGGATGCCAGTAGAGTCCCAGAACCTTTACTGGTGACCATTGAGTTGGTTGTGGAGGCGTCGGTATCCTCTGTTATGCCTTTGGTATTGATACCCATTTCCCGAGCTCTAGCTTGGCGCAGGACATTAGTTGTATAAGTTCGTTCCGGTTCCGTAGTAGCTCATCCTCACTGTTTGATCCAGTAAGAACATCGTCAACGTAGAAATCTTCCAGTAGGATTTTCGCAGCATTCGGAAATTCATGATCATGATCCAAAGCCAGTTGTTGCAACACCCGAACCGCTAGGAATGGCGCACATGAAGTTCCGTAGTGACGGTACATAGTTCAAAGTGCATGATTGGATCGGTTTGGATCTTCTCTCCAAACGATTCTCTGAAAATCTCGATGCTTATTGCAGACCCATATTTGGCGGAACATTTCCACAATATCCGCTGGAGAATTACGAATTTTGGTATTAACGGAAGCGCAGGCACACAGCAAATAGATCGCGTTGAATGCTGGGCCCTGTAAAGAGAGTGTCGTTCAAAGCCTACTACATTGGCGTCGCGGGAATGACCCGTCGAAACTACTCGGAGCTGGACCCAACACAGGGTAGTGTGGCATGTAGAAATGTTGCCCAGAGGTGATTTCCTTCCGCTGGCAGTTGTCGCATGTGTCCCAAAGTCTGATATTCTCGCACGAAATGTATGTATTTGTAGCTGCTCATTCTGTGGCAAGCGACGTTCAACTGATTTGAAACGCTTTGAGAGCTCCCTTGTAGAGTATCTACAGAACGTGTTGCTACCTACCGCCCCTCGTCCATGTAACAGACGTTATGGGAGCACTTATCCCATGTCGTGCCATTTTGGATTCTGCATCACACAAACTTTTGTAACATCTAGACTTTGCTAATCAGCTGCAATTGGATCATCGTTCGTCTTATGTTAACATCTCCCCGTATCGGAGATTCCATTCTACCTTCGAGCAAGTCTGTACATATAGTTGTACAATCCCAGGACGCAAGCAATCGAGCTTCCTTCGCCAAAATTGTCACCAACTCAATTACGGAAATGCAGCCTAACTTCGACCTAGACGCAAAGGATTGGCCAATGCCGAATAATCTAAAACTAGCTGATCCTAATTTCTCCAAGCTCCAACGTATCGATCTGTTGATAGGTTCTGGTTTGTTCTTCGATTTAATGTGCGTCGGACAGATTCGACTATCAGACCAATTCGCCAACATTGCAGGAGACAAAACTTGGTTGATAGTGTCAGAAAGCATTGATAGCTCGAGAATAAGCGTGCAGTTTTAGCCGCTTTTGAAAATTCCTCTTGCATCTCTATTGACGACTTCGACCCACAACGCTGAGTACAAAACTTAGAGCAGCAATGGCGAAGCAGCTGCTCGAGTGCCAGGTGCAAGTGGAAAACCAAGATCGGAGAATCAGAACTGCAGCGCGAACTTTTCGATATATTAAAACCTACATATCCACGCTTAAAATGAAATTCAAATTTCAACATTTTGAAATTTCTACATTTCTAAATTTCCCGCCATTCTATGCAATTACAGAGGTTCCCGATGATCAAGATGTAATCACGCCGCCTTCGTAAAGAAGCGCCTTGCGCAAACGATCATCCTGAAGCGATTGTCGCCAGCTGCGCCCGGAAAGCATCTTCAAGAGGGCCGTTGGAAAAGTCATCAGCCGCTTATTTTGTTTGTTACTTATGTCTATGCAGGGAGGAAACCCACAAAGCTTTGCGCCGTTTTTCTTGCCCTTAAACGCTCTCAAGCTCGCTCTTCGCTATCTCCGTTTGCGTCTAATACCGGGAGCGTTCTTGTCCAGTTCGATGTCTATTTGGTACTTGAAAATTGCCGTCGCAGCGGCGAAAAATACATATCGTACAGATTTTGGTCTCTTCCATTCTCTTCTTGCTCCTTTTTAGTCGGTTGCTTCGTCGCTTAGCGATGGACTTATTTCTAAATATGAGAAGTCAAGAATATCGTCTGCGTTCCTCAACATCCCGGCCCGCCCTGAAACACAGTTTCTGAACGGGGCAATACCGCAAATTTAGTAATTGGTCGGGTTAATTCTCCAGATGCGGTCTTGAGCTTGACTGCTCGATCCAGTTCGTCCTTTCCTGGATATGCTTCTATAACTCGTGCAATGTGCCTTGAAGCCGGTGGGCTGTTGGACTCCTTAACAAGCACAACGTCCCCGATCGAGATGTTAGGAATTGACGTGGTCCACTTTGGACGCTGTTGCAGAGTGGTCTGTACTCCTGATGCCATTGTTTCCAGAAACCTTGGTACATGGACTGGATACTCTGCCAGTACCCCTATCGACCCACAGGAATGTGACCCAAGTCAACCTCCGGTATGGTGGTGAATGGTCGTCAATTAAGAAGTGAGCCGGCGATAAATAGTTGACCTCAGTATCCGGTGTGTAGCATAGAGGACGTGAGTTGCGAAAGTAGGGTACGCATCTGCTCAAATGTAAGGGTTGAGGTTCCGACGACTCGTCGAAGGTGCAGTTTAACCGATCGAACTGCCGATTCCATTTTCCACCCCAATGAGGTGAACCAGGCGGAATGAATACCCATTGGATGCCAGGGCATGAGTAACCAGGTCGGTGTGTTGCTGTGACGCCCGTAGGGTTTTGCATTTCATCGAGTGAGCGTTTCGCGCCGATGAAATTTGTGCCGTTGTCACTGTAGATTTTTTGGCCATTTGCCACGTAGAGATATGAAGCGCCGCAGTGCAGCCAGGAACGTTTCAGTGGTGAGATCCGTGGCAAGTTCCAAATGTATTGCCGATGTGTCCAGGCAAACGAATAGGCATATATAGCCCTTGCTTATACGTGGTTTGCGAACCTTGCCATCCTTGAGAAGGATTGGCCCATTTTGCAACCGGTGTTGACAAAATGCAGTGCTTTTGTGTACGATGCTGGGTAGATCAGCCATCCGTTGCTGTGATGTATGCTGTCTTTGTCGAAAACAAATAAACATTCGTGGGCGATTTGCGTACGAGGTTACGTGCGCCAAATATCAAAACCTTTGCCGAACAATTACGAAGAGTGCAGAAACACCAGGGTGGAGGTTGACCCGGTGCTCGGGTTCCAAGATCAGTTTCGTGGTGCGATGACTCTTGGCAGCAAAACTGGATGTTTCCGACCCTGATTAGATTGTCTTTGTCAATGATTGGGGACAGTTTCACAAGCTGCTATCGGCTCCGTAATGGCTTCTTTGACAAGTAGCAATTGGTAGTCATCTTGAAAGCAGGTTTGCGCGTAACGCAAACACAGAATCCGTGCAGTCCTGATCTCATGAAATGTAAGAGATTGGGAGCTCCTGTCCCGAGATGGATGTTTTGTGCGTTGGATGAAGCGAAGAACATAGCCAATAGTGTGCACCAGCTTCTGCCAGGAGGAGACTCGGGCTATTAGTTCTTCCAGTAGATTATCAATTTTGATTCGACCAATGTAGACAAACAATTGGTTTTGACTTCGTTTTGTATGCCATTTTCTGAAAGAGTAACGTAAAACTTTGAGTTGTTCAACTTTACCAAGAATTGATCGTTGTCACGTAGCCATGAAGGACCAGTCCACCACAGCCGAAAGTCGATGAGGTCGGCAGCCATGAGGCCCCTGGACGCACAGTCAGCTGGGTTTGTTTGGAGTCCACATGACGCCAAGCATGGCATGGAATGGAATCCAGAATTTCCGAGGTTTGATTCCCAACAAACGTCTTCAGCTGGGCTGGTGCATATGATTGTCACGATAGAACAATTGTAGAGTCGCACCATGCAAATATAGTTGTATCTCTGTGTCGTAATCCAGCCTTAATTGATCGTATGAATTGGCTCAGAAGAAGTGCTCCGCAAAGCTCCAGGCGTGGCAAGGATTGCTGCTTGAGTGGAGCCACCCTTGTCTTTGCAGCCACTAAAGATATGGACACAGAGCCGTCGTCATGTATTACTCTGCTGTAAACTACAGCAGCGTATGCCTTGATAGAAGCATCGGAGAATCCGTGCAATTTGATGTTGTCTGCGTCGTTGACAACCAAACGTGGTAGTTGAAACTGCTGCAATGTGTCGAGGTCAGCTCGCCACTTCAGCCAATTGTCCGCCAGTTTTGTTGGAAGTGGATCATCCCAATCCAGATTGAGTAGCCATAGTCGTTGAAAAAGAATCTTGAACTGAACCACGACGGGTGCCAAGAGTCCAAGTGGGTCGAATATCCGTGAAACATCGGACAAGACTTGTCTTTTGTGCAGTTAGGATTTGCAGATAGACCCACATTGTATGTTAGCGTGTCCTTTCCAGGATGCCAGTAGAGTCCCAGAACCTTTACTGGTGACCATTGAGTTGGTTGTGTGGAGGCGTCGGTATCCTCTGTTATGCCTTTGGTATTGATACCCATATTCCGAGCTCTAGCTTGGCGCAGGACATTAGTTGTATAAGTTCGTTCCGGTTCCGTAGTAGCTCATCCTCACTGTTTGATCCAGTAAGAACATCGTCAACGTAGAAATCTTCCAGTAGGGATTTCGCAGCATTCGGAAATTCATGATCATGATCCAAAACCAGTTGTTGCAACACCCGAACCGCTAGAATGGCGCACATGAAGTTCCGTAGGTGACGGTACATAGTTCAAAGTGCTTGATTGGATCGGTTGGATCTTCTCAAACGATTCTCTGAAAAATCTCGATGCTTATTGCAGACCCATATTTGGCGGAACATTTCCACAATATCCGCTGAGAATACGAATTTGTACAATCTGGAAGCGCAGGCACACAGCAAATAGATCGCGTTGAATGCTGGGCCCTGTAAAGAGAGTGTCGTTCAAAGCCTTACCATTGGCGTCGGACGACCCGTCGAAAACTACTCGGAGTTTTCGACCCAACACAGGGTAGTGGGCATGTAGAAATGTTGCCCAGAGGTGATTTCTTCCGTTGGCAGTTGTCGCATGTGTCCCAAAGTCTGATATTCCCCGCATGAAATGTATGTATTGTAGCTGCTCATTCTGTGGCAAGCGACGTTCAACCGATTTGAAACGCTTGAGAGCTCCCTTTTGTAGAGTATCTACAGAACGTTTGCTACCTACTGCCCTCGTCCATGTAACTGATCGTTATGGAGCACTTATCCCATAATGCCATTTTGATTCTGCATCACAGACAAACTTTTTAATAACATCTAGACTTGCTAATCAGTTGCAATTGATCATCGTTCGTCTTATGTTAACTTCTCCGGTATCGGAGATTCCATTCTACCTTCGAGCAAGTCTGTACACATATAGTTGTACAATCCCAGGACGCAAGCAATCGAGCTTCCTTTCGCTGCAATTGTCACCAACTCAATTACGGAAATGCAGCCTAACTTCGACCTAGACGCAAAAGGATTGGCCAATGCCGAATAATCTAAAACTAGCTGATCCTAATTTCTCCAAGCCCAACGTATCGATCTGTTGATAGGTTCTGGTTTGTTCTTCGATTTAATGTGCGTCGGACAGATTCGACTATCAGACCAATTGCCAACATTGCAGGAGACAAAACTTGGTTGATAGTGTCAGAAAAGCATTGATAGCTCGGAGAACAATGCTGCAGTTTGTGCCGCTTTTTGAAAATTCCTCTTGCATCTCTATTGACGACTTTCGACCCACAACGCTGGAGTACCAAAACTTAGAGCAGCAATGCAGCGAAGCAGCTGCTCGAGTGCCAGGTGCAAGTGGAAAAATGCGATCGGAGAATCAGGAACTGCAGCGCGAACTTTTCGATATTAAAACCTACATATCCACGCTAAATGAAATTCAAATTTCAACATTTGAAATTTCTACATTGCTAAATTTCCTGCCATTCTATGCAATTACAGAGGTTCCTGATGATCAAGATGTAATCACGACAAGCCGCCTTCGTAAAGAAGCGCCGATTGCTGCATTCGACGACCATCCCAGCGTAGCCGCCATTGCGCCCAAGCAAAGATCTTAAGAGGGCCGTTCTGCCTCAGCCGCTTATTTTGTTTGTTACTTATGTCTATGTCACTGTTTGTTTGTTTGTTAAAGCTTGCGCTTGCTTGCCCTTCGCCATTCCGCTTTGCGTCTGCCTATCGACGTCTGCCGAGCAGCTGGGTACTTAGCGATCGGAGCGGCAATGAAAGGGCAGGCAAGCCAATAATTTGCAATTTGATGTCACGCATTAAAGTACATAATGTAATTTTATTTCTGCGCCGAGTTTTATTTAACACTCCAGCCACTCATAGTAGTCGGCCGATTGGGGATAAATGATGACTGGATCATCAGGTAGTGCAGGGAGAACTACAGTGCTTCCGCCGCTTCTTTAATGTATACACAAAAGACTACATCAGATCTGTTCCGCAAATAATATTACTATGTCTTCGAGGGATTTGATTTTAGCGGACTGTATTTATTTTGTTCTTTTGTCCAGTTCGATGCAGCAAATCTATTTGGTAATTGAAAACAGGTCGCAGCGGCGAAAAAAGAATATGTGTGTATACAGATTTTTGGTCTCTTCCCATTCTCTTCTTGCTCCATTTTCCCGATTGCTTCTGCCGCTTAGTTACGGACTTATTTCTAAATATGAGAAGTCAAGA
>VHIG01000149.1:0-11686 GCA_008121275.1 Drosophila lowei | reverse complement strand
GTTTGTGTGTTACCTGACACAGTGTTTCTGTTTTATTGTTAAACAGTTGCAACTCACAGCGATTGTCCACATTGAAGATCGTTTGATGGTCAAGCAGATGAACTCCTCGTTGTGTACTTTAAGACAACGTCGGAATTCCTCTTGGTAGTGCCCATGAACTGGTCTCGGTGGATGTTCACAGTTACTATGGTGGTTCTGAGGTCAAATAGACTCCAGCTTGTTGAATCCCAAAACGGAATTGGGATGATGCTGAAGACTTCGAGCTGAGCTGTTGAGACCAGCGGTAGCGTTAACTTGAAGATGACGTGTTTTGCAGTCGGGGTTCCTTCGGCTCGCATGATTCTGTATAGTTGAATCACCTCTTTCGTTGTGACCGGCAGCATTTGATCTTGTGGCAAATGATCCCGCATCTGGTCTAGTTGGTCTCTTAGTTGCTCGGGAGACACCAGCGTGGGGCTTATTCTCCGATGATGAATACCGATTAGGACATCAGATATGTCGGACTGCATTCGTTGGAGAGTTGTTGTGAGCAGGGTTAATTGTGCTATTAGTCCTAAGTACGCTTGAGTCAGATGATCGCTGTGATATGACCTCTTCCGGTTGATAGTAGCCAACGCTGTTCCAAACTTTTAGGCGATTATCAGTTGTTACTTTGTCTTTTCTGACTACGTTTATTGTCGCGTCGACAATTGATGTTTGGTTTTGGAGCAGATGTAGTAGAAAGTCTTCATTGGTTTTCACTTTCAATTACTTGAGTCATCTCTTCTGCGTATTTTGCGTCGAGAACACCAAAAGACTGTTTGCTACATTTCCTATGATATCCAGCGGCGATCTGCGTTTTCGAGAGTTTTTCATTAAAACGCTTCCTGCTTGTAGCCTCGTTATACACATGTTGAAAGTGTTGAACTATGGAGTTACATGCCGGAACATTTTTAGTTCAGGGCACATGTATCGTAACTCTGAAATTCCAGCAGACATTAGTTGCATGTCCTTCCAATATGGGTCCAAGTCATAGTATACGATCATGGTCCACTCAGACGTTGCTATTCTTGATGTTCCAAGTTTCTCATAGAATATTCCAGGCTTGTTTGCGAATTGTGTCACATTTATTGACTGTGACAATGCTAATGGAAGCATGAGCAACAGCACCAATAATGTTGATGTTAATGTAGGTGACAATTTTTGTTCGCTGGTGGGTGGCTCATCAATCTTCGTAGTGTCACTGATCATGTTGTGGGAACGTTTGATTGCCACATCTTCTGGAAATAGCGGCGCTAGACGAGTGATCGGGCGCTTGTATACGCCAGATGCTGTCTTAACGTCAACCACTCGTACGTGGTTGTCCTGTCCAGGATATGTCTTAATGATGCGACCCATTGGCCACTTCATTACTTTTGTCTTCCTTCACCAAAACTAATAATCCTTCAGGTACGTTTGGTGAAGCGGTCTTCCATTTATGCCGAGCTTGCAATTCTTGGAGGTATTCCGTAGACCATTGTTTCCAGAATGAATGCTTTAGGCGCGATACCACCCCAGCGCTTTACCAATGTTCTTCCTTGATGATCAGTGTTGACGTCAGGTGGCGTTGTCAATGGTTCACCAATCAAGAAGTGTCCTGGGGTGAGCGCTGTGGTATCAGTGGGATCATTTGACATTGGAGTTATGGGTTGAGAATTGAGAATTGCTTCAATTTCGATTATCACTGTGTTTAGTTCTTCAAATGTCAATGAGGCTGTGTTGGTGGTTGTTAGCAACAGCTTTTTGCTGATTTTACCGCCGCTTCCCAGAGGCCGCCAAACGATGGAGCCCTGGGAGGAATGAATTTAAAATCCACTTGTTTTTTGTTGCAATGATTCGTGATCAGAGCACTTGCCTTTGAGCTGAATATAGAGTCTTCTAATTTTGCTGGTTGTTTGCACCCACAAAGTTCGTTGCATTGTCGCAATGAATAGTTTGGCACTTCCCACGTCTGCTTAAGAATCGACGCAGGGCGGCCAAGAATGCATCCGTGGTCAGGTCGCTTACCAGCTCCAGGTGCACTGCCTTTGTGGAAAAATGCATGTTCTCTCAATGTAGTTCCTGCAAGATCATTTTGGATTTTTGGTCATTGTAAGGCAGCAGAACTGGGTGTTTTGCGTTGTATGGAAATGAAGCTTCTTCAAGTCTACCACCAACTCGGATGAGCCTCGTCTCCTGGAAGGGAGATAACGATATGATCGAGCTCTTTCTATCCACAGTCTTATAGCGTTGAAACTGTTTTAACTCTGCTGTAAACTCGACTTGTTGTATGGTTCGCAGGATTATAGCACGGGCACGAGTCAGTTCTTCTGCGCAGAGCGTCGTGGTGTGCGCTCTGTTGGTTTTGTAGCAGAAGCGTAACATATATGCCACAATGCGTTGCAGTTTGTGGAACGAGTTGCTATGTCTGCATGTGTATAATTCGTCCCCAAGTGCGCTAGGTGTGATTGGCAAGCTTACATGTTTAGCTTTTCTCTCAAGATTGCTGGGTTGTATGTTGGGTGCCTTCGTCCATTTGTCTCGAGATCCGTGCAGGAATAATGGTCCATATAACCACAGATTGTGATCGCCAGTCTGCTGCTGCGATCCCTCTCGACAGGACATCGGCTGCGTTGTTGGCCGATGACACGTGACGCCATTGTGACTGGTTTGTTAATGCCTGGATTTTGGCTATTCGATTTGCCACAAAGGTATGGTATGTTGATGATGATGCGTTTATCAGGATAACACAACGGTGGAATCCTCCAAAGCATCCTGAAAACCGTGTCCATGTGCAGATCCTGTCGGACTCGGTTTAGAGCTCGGCACCGAGGACTGCAGCACAAAGTTCTAACCGTGGTAGCGATTGTTTGGCTGTCGGCGCCACACGTGAGTTCGAACAGAGCAATCTTACTGACACTTGGTTGTTTTTGTATGTAGCGCGTACATATACTGCTGCGCCATATGCTCGTTCTGATGCATCTACAAACGTATGGAGTTCTTGGGTAACTGGAATTTTACCATCGTAGATATGCCGGGGAATTTGCATTTTGTTCAATGTTTGTAAGTCGTCCCGGTATTCTTTCCATTCGGTTTGGTGTTGTAATGGTAATTCGTCATCCCAATCCAGTTTGAGCTCCCAAAGTTGTTGCATGAAGATTTTTGCCTTTTACTACCACCGGTGCAAAGAGTCCTAGTGGGTCAAAGATTTGGGCCAGTTCGGAACATACCACCCGTTTGGTGATGCGTGTAGCCTGGCTTTTCTGTGTTCGTCCACACAGTGTATCCTTCTTCGGCATCCAGATGAGACCCAGAGTTTTCACGCTGTAGTGCTCTTAGTGTCTCTCCTAGTTTTACATCGATTACAATATCCTCTTTGGGGATTCCTTGGAGAAGTTGCTCATTGTTGGAGCACCACTTGCGCAATTTGAATCCGGACGGTAGCAATATCTTATTTAGTTCTTGTCGAACATGAATTGCCTCTGAATAGTATTTGCTCCAGTTAGACAGTCGTCAACGTAGAAATCGCTTTTTAAAGTTGTTGATCCTACTGGTAGTCTGTCTTTGTATTGTATTGCCAAATGATCCAGACATTTCGTTGCTAGGAACGGAGCAGCTGTTGTCCCATATGTGACTGTTTTCAGGCGATAGTACCTGATCTCTTCGGACGGATTGTTTCTCCAGACTATCATCTGATGGAATTGATCCTCCGGATTCATCCATACTTGCCGGTACATCTTTTCTATGTCCGCTGTGAATACGTACTTATGAACTCGAAATCGTAGCAGAATGGACATAAGTTCGCTCTGAACTGTGGGTCCAGCCTGCAGAATGTCGTTCAAAGATTTCCCGCTTGTTGATTTGCATGAGGCATCGAATACTACCCGAAGCTTTGTGGTGGTGCTCTCAGGTTTGAGTACACAATGATGTGGAATGAAGTAGTGCCTTTTGGGAACTTTTGATGCTGGCACAATCTTCATATGTCCTAGTCCTTCATACTCTTCCATGAAGTCCACATAACTCTTCCAAGTTTCTGTTGAGCTTCGCCGCTCCAACGCTAGGAATCTTTTTGTTGCGGTTTCCAACGACTCCCCCAGGGCTGAAGGGTGTTCGGAAAATGGGAGCTTTACAATAAAACGGCCGTCTGAAGCTGTCTGAAGATTTTCTATAAAATGAGCTTCGCACCGTGCTTCCACTGGAGTGCGTGGTTTGTCTTCCGTCTCTAGATTGTCCAAAGTCCAGAATCTTTCCATGAGCTCGTTTACTCCCGTTGCACAAATGGGTGAGGAATTGAATAGGCAGACTTTGACTTCCGCGTCCATCCGGTTTTAATTTTGTAGCAACGGGCCTCCTGTCCTTGGCTGCTGTTGATCTGGTAGCAACGGCGAGTAGTATCTTTCAGCTCCGTTAGCATGTCGATTTTGCTGTTGCGAGTTTGGATCTGCCAGTGAGATCTTTTAGCGTTTAGAGCTCTCTGAATCGAGGTACCCTGAGCTGGTTGATCCATATGTTACGCCGGTAATACGAAAGCATCGATTTCTTTGGCCAAAACCATTGTGAAGGATTTCATGAGCACATTTACTCGTGCTTGCTGGTCTTACGGTCCACCTCAATTCCTTCGATCCGTAATGTTGTATCTTTTAGTTTGGTGACAACATTGATGCCATTCTGTTCAGAGATCAAGTTTTCTGTGATCCCAGATCTAGCAGTGCTCTGAAATTAGCAACCTGCCGTTGTTGGCTTCTGCTGCCACCTTTGCTGTGGCCAGTGGATTGTAACTATTGTTACTTGCTGCAGCAACCGTCGGTGCTCTTGGTTCTGGTGGCTGCCTGATACTGTTTCCAAATGTAGCATCGCGTTGTGCTTCTTGTCGCACTTGAAGCAGTTTCGACCTGGGTTCGTTTGTTTTGTATTCAAAACAATTAACGCATTTTTTTTTTGTACCCAATTTAGTCGTTCTGATGGAGATTTGGAGCGAAATTCTTCGCATCCGTAGAGCCAATGGCTTGCTTTCTTACAGAATGTGCATAAGGGTGCTCGCGCTTTCCCTGTGTTTGCTGATGCACATGTCGTGCCTTTTGGCTCTCTCCTTGATGCTGGTTGCTTCTTACTGGTTCCTAGAACTCGAATTCTTTGCTCCAAGAACTGAAGCATCGTATCCAGCGCCTGAATGTCCTTTGAGCTTCCAATGATTTTGCTCATACAAGGCCTTATTTGTTACATCCAGTTTGTTTCTGATAATGGCAATCAATATCGGGATCCCATGTAGATATATTGATGCCCAATCCCTTTAGTGATGCAAGGGACTCTATGGTTGTTATATACAACTCTTTTAATGACTTGGGATCGTCATTAATTGTTTGGTGATTGAGGAAGCGGTTCAGTACCGTGTTCGAAACATCTCTGGGATTGTTGTATGCGTCAACTAGTATTTCCCAAGCGGCTTCATAATTTTTCTTCCTTTAGATCGATATGTCGAATCAATCTTTCTGCCTCGCCGGTAACGGTGGTTTTAAAGATACCACATCTTTTCACCGTAGGCATGTTGGTCTCATGCACCATGCATGAGAACAGATCGAAGAACTGGGTCCATTTTAATAGATCCCCATCAAACTTTGGGATGCTGATGCGTGGAAGCTGCACGTTATCCGTGTTTGGTGTGGCTGATTTTCTCTTTGGACCTTACTTTCCAGTGTTAGGTAGGATTCCATGTCATATCCTCCTTCCACTGGGTCCTCGTATTCCTCATGAATTGTGAAGTGGACTTCCTGAGCTTGAGTCCATAGTGATTTTATCAAATCACTTGATGTGCGTCCTTCCGCCTCTGAAAGTTGTTTCAGATTGCGTTTAACGGACTCTACTATGGCCTTTTGTCAGCGACATAGTGAACGCAGTTTGCTGTAATCCTTCGAGGACTGCTGGAACAGATCGCTTTCTTTGGGACCTACTGGAGGTTTCTCATGCTTTTCTTTAGGGACGATTTGACGTTCCCCACGAGCACTAGACGTCTGCGACAGTTTATCAATGCATTCGGTAAAACCGTATTATTGCTTACATGTTGTACGTAAGTCTTCACGGAATTTTACGTATTCATCCGTTTTTGTCTGTATCGCGAAGTTTGGAATCGTTTTTGTTGAAGCGATTCCACGCATTTTCGAGTGCTGATATTTTTTGGCTTGAAAATAAGAGGCCGTTTTGCTTTCGTTCTTGGGAATCTTTTTAAAGTTCGAATGCACCTCGATATTTCCTCACCAATCTCTTGCTGCACATCCATTGCCATTGTAGCGGCAGCTTCTGCCTCCATATGTGTATCCATTCTATCTGTTTGTACTTATTACTTTTGACCCGTTGGGAGTGTTTTATTTGCTTTGCAGCTGGATACGCTCGAATCGCAACCGTTGTCGGTCAGAAAGGTAATAGTACAGGTGATGTGTTGGATGGAGGGATTTGTGCTGTTTCCAATCTATGGAACGCACGAAACAACAAAATTGATTGCCTTGGTGGTAATCAGATTCTATAGCTGTTTTCTGTTGGCTGATAACCTGAATATGTCAGATTTGCCAAAGTGATACTTATTGGTAGGAGATGCTACCGTAAGTGTATGGCCTGATGCCAAATTTTTATTGAAGATGTCCTGTTGACTGCTTCAATCTGATGTCCAGATCGAATCCTTTCACTGTAGCTTGTCTGACAGTTTGAAAGGATGACCAAAGTCAGGGTCACCAAATGTTAATGTGTGTGTGTGTGTAGGAAGCTGGGTTGCATACGGTACATAAACCGTCTACAGTTTGGTCGTCGCAACTAGAACTTGAACCAGTTGGACTGCGGAGTGGGTATCCTACGGTGCGCAAAGGGAGGGTCTGAAGACACGGCGACAGCCTCTGATGATTGCGATGGAAGATGAGTGACAGGCAGTTATGGTACTGTTTCTGATACTGACTTTATTGATAAAATTGATTCTTATTTATAGGTAACAAAAAGGTACAAAAGTGCTGAGTCTGTAAAATATATGTTTTGTGTATTATGGATAATTTTAGTGTCTGGTGGGCAATTGCGACATTTTGATGGTCAGCAATTGCACCACTGTCTTCGCCCTCTGCGGAGAGAGTGCATTGTCAGCAGAACTCACTGCAGTGGCTAGTGTGTTGTCGTGAGGTATTATATTACATGTTAAATATAAACTTTGTCACGGTGTTACTGTGTTATGCCGACGGGTATTATAGACTATTACTTAAGCATATTTCTGCAACTGAACAAGCCCGTTTGCAACATCTTATACATATGTATGCCCCTTATGTACTAAGCTCAGAGACTCTGCGAAGGCTTCCTAAGAATAGAAATTAATAAAGACCAAACACTTCGATTTTTGAACTTAAAACCGAGCAGTCAGACTTTATTCAGATTCAAACAACAATCTTTGGCAAAGACTGAACTATAAACCCATACAAGAACACCCAGGACCATCTGGAAGAACCAGGACAAACTGGTAACTGGCGCAACCGGAT
The DNA here is from genome assembly GCA_008121275.1 of Drosophila lowei. NCBI lineage: Eukaryota > Metazoa > Arthropoda > Insecta > Diptera > Drosophilidae > Drosophila > Drosophila lowei. Next base: position 4,184 of record VHIG01000149.1, on the reverse strand, counting down.
TAAAAACCGAGGATCGCAGGATGATTTCCTACTGCAATTTTAGAATAGTTTTTCTATGAAAAGACCCGAAACTTGGGTGGCTGCAAATTATTTTATTTTACGACGAAAAAAAGGAGTGCCCGCTTTGCCCTAGCCTAACTTACACTAGACTTCATATGATTCGAACCATTATAATACAGGATTATACGCTAAACGGCGCTAGATTTAGAAGCTGTGTTAGTTAAGCAAACAGGAAAATCTGGCAGGAGTGTTAGATCCACATCACCTATGAGATGTTGGAGTGCATAAACACAAAACACAAAGACAGAACTGGTACATTTTACGGGTACATTTATGGAGATCTATCAGAATTCGTACCAATACCGAAAAATGGATCTTAGTAACATCAAAACTTTCGACCCATATCCCTGATTTCGGTCTATAGCCAAGACAGTAAACGGCATGGTAAAAGCCAAGATTGAAAAGCACATACAAGAAAACCAGATAATACCTTACAGATTTTATGCCACCACCAAACAAACAAGTCTGCGGTGATGTGCATTAATGATGTCATTAATGTAGTAGCGTCGAACAAAAGAACAAAGACACGTTATTCTTGTGGCTGTTGATTGTGTCAACCTGAATTGTAAATAATTCGTGTCAATCTGAAATTTTAAAAAAGACTAATGGAGGAATGAGGAATTTCCAAAAACATACTGTTCGGATCAGCACCAGCCGGATTAGCTGCTTGCCAAGTAGCACTCCATCTTGGCCCTCAGCCGCCTTTGTGGTAGGATAACTCTATCACTCAGTACGGCTGCCCCATTACAACCTATATCAGCCAATACGGCATCCCTAGCTTAGATTAAGAATCCATAAAATGTAATGGCCACCCCAAAAATACCGAAGATACGGGCAGAAAAAGTATGTGATCGACGCCTGTTCATTCTAAATGGCGGATGAGTTGAATAAAGACGTGTTCGCAAGTAAATCGTCCATCCCATTTTCACTTTTCCAACTTCGCAGAAGTGGGCCCTCTACTCACAATGTGCGACATCGAATTAAACCAATTCTCGGTAGTGCAACTAAAAAGGTGGCTGGTTGACCTCGGGCTATCAACCCAAGGCTCGAAAACCGAACTGGTCGCACGTTAGCGCAATTCAACCAAAACGCACGCGGCGACCCACCAGAAGGTTCGATCGGCCAAGCGGAGCAGTAGCAGTTGGCAGGTGAAGACCAACCATGGCGCCGCCAGTCGTAGAAGAGGCAGCACCATCGATTCAAGACATGCACGAGGAATTTTTACTATGCACGGAACAGCCAAGCGCAGTAGAAGCGAGAACGACGCCCTGATGAAATTACGCGCAGAGATAGATGCAGGCAGAGTCTTGCTGAAAAATTCATGACGAAATAAACAAGATCGTGCATGTCGGCCAGCCAATGACGTCATCAACGAGGGCAACGAAGCAACGATATCGATAACAGTAGCAGCGCTAACAGCACCACAGTTAACAGCGGCTGCGCTTAACAGCACCAATGTTAACAGCACCATCGACCACAGTGATGGAAAAGGCTACTGATTCAGGATACAGTGTTGCAAAACGTCAGGACACAAACAAAACAACATATGGGGCTTTCGGCAAATATCGCCTCTACATTGGCAAAGGAAGTGACTATGGAATCTCGATGGGACACAGTGCGCCAAAATCTGGGTCATACAGCTGGAGAATACGTTAGCTACAAGCTGGACAACAACATCAATAAAACGAATGCCGCTGATTGCTAAGCCTTCAAAGGAAAACGCTCAGAGTTGGTCTTCCATGCAGATCCCGCACGTATCTTGAATCAGCTCATTACTTGTGCGCGAGCAACGGATCGGCATTTGCAACTTTGTCCAAAGGAGAACAAAGAGACAGATTCCAAAATCGTCAATGGCGTTCAGAAGAAAAATTTTGGCTACATATTTTGAAGAAAAATGATGCTGGCTAAAACATCAACAACATAGACACAGAGGAGTTGGAGGAAAAGATAATCGATGGAATTCGGCTTCGAGGCTTGCGAGATCAGGCTCGCATTCAGTGCTTCTCGGGAAGCAAATTCTACGTGCATTCTCGGAAATCCGCCTTCCGCAGCGGAAGCAGTATGCCCTCACCAGTCTCGAGAAGATGCTGCAGCTAACAAGGGCTTACGCTGCGCCAACTGCAACTCACGTAGTCCCTTCCGCCAGGACTGCTTCAAGCCAAAAAGGGAGCCTGGATCCTGCACTACGCATGTGGGGCATTTGGCCACCTAGTCGGACAATGCCCGGAGGAGAAAAAGCGTAACCAACAAATAATTATGTAAGATACTGTAAGATTTTCTTATGCAATAAGATTGTAACACCATTAATTGCAGCATGCCTCATAGACTCTGGGAGTCCAATATCGTTCGTTAAGAAAAGTTTAATTTCTACAAAACCATCCTGGAAGCCAGTTTTGAATCATATTTTGAATCGAAGCCAATTGAAAAACATTTGGAAAAATGTTATGTTATGTTTTGAAAGGAGGAATAAAATGTTTTTTCATTTGAACGTGGTATCGAACGAATCTTTGAGTCATGGTGTGGTTCTTGGCAGAAATTTTATGAATGGCATGCGCGCTGCTTGGACCTAAAACACTTTGAAAATGGTTACGTTAGACGCTGTAAACGAGAAAGCTAATAATCAATTGGCAATAATTCAGCAATACCGATAGAAAGTGATAGACTGCAAATTAAAACAATGGGCAAACGCATGGGTATAGGAAAAACGAAAAAGTTTAATGATAACGCTAATAAAATAGTTAGAGATGAGGTGATTAAAGAAGCCAAAGTTGATAAAATTGTTAGTGATACCATTAAAAGAGATTGATAAAATTGTTAGTGATACCGTTAGTAAAGAGATTGATAAGACTGTTAGTGACACAATTAGTAAAAAAAGATTGATGAAATTGTTGGATATACCGTTAGTAACGATGATAAATAAAATTGTTAGTGAAGACGTTAGCAAGGATAGTGAAATTGTTACGGAAGTAGTTAGTAAAGCAGGTACTGAAAATTTGATCGATCATACCAGACCAATCAGTTATATAAGTGAAACAGGTACTTCGATAAATGACGATGCAGTCGTTACTGATGAAATCGTTAGTAGCAAAGCTGAGGACACATACAATGAAATCATTGCTCCAGACATTTTTTAATATCAATTATTTGGAAGATGAAAAAGTCGATTACATCTGCGGAAAGAAAATATAAGTCATGAGCTAAAATGTCAACTAAAGGCCAAACCATCGAAGACTATTATGTAAACACTGTAGGCCAAAGGACCTTTAGTTAAATGCGAGATAAAACTTAATTTAGAAAAAAAAAAACCGTTTAGCTGTGCTCCAAAGGCGACTGTCATATAGCGAAAAGATAAACTGCAACAATTATTAGACGAATATTTAAAGAACGGGATAAATACGACCAAGTGATTCCGAATACGCTTCCCCTATCGTATTGGTTAAAAAGAAAACAGGATTTAAGGTTATGTATAGATTTTAGAAAACTTAACAAGACTTTGATTAAGGACAACTATCCCATACCCCTCATCGATGATTTGCTCGACAAACTAGCCAACAAAAAGATCTTTACGAATCTTGACCTCAAAAATGGTTAATACTTTCATGTGTTTGTTAATGAGGAATCGATTAAATATACATCGTTCGTGACACCTTTAGGACAAATTCGAGTTCCTCAGAATGCCGCAGGGTCCTGAGAAAAAGGCATCAGCAGTGTTCAAAGGTTCGTTAACAAGATATTCGATGATTTGATTAGAGATGATAAAGTTATTGTTTACATGGACGACATAATGGTTGCCAAAGCAGAAATACACAGGAACACTTAGAAACGCTAAAGGAAGTCTTTATTGATTATGAAAAACAAGTTAGAATTGGGTGAATAGACAAATGTGAGTTCTTACAATCAAAACATAAAAATCTGGGGTTTTAATAAATGGCAAGGTATAACAGCAGATGACAGAGGATTAGAAGCAATCAAAAACTCAATCCCAGACAAAGCAGCTGCAAAGTTTTCGGCTTATGCCCCTTCAGGAGATTTATAAAAAGATTTCAACTGTTGCCAAACCGCTTTGCGATCTTTTGAATAAGGATACCAAATTTCAATTTGGTGAAAACGAATTAAATTGTTTA
>VHIG01000148.1:0-11868 GCA_008121275.1 Drosophila lowei | reverse complement strand
GCCCAGAGCACCGTTTTGGATGGATCGTGTCGGGGCGTGCACCCAGCCATAGGCCACCCCATTATACTTTGCAATCCTGCAAGGGGAGGATGTTCAGGCCAGCAATAGACAGTTTCCGCGCACTGTGCCGGCTCCGCGCGCCTGGTCCTGGCTCGCGCTCGCGCGCTCGGAGGGCGCTCGGATCCACAATCCACGATCCACACGGCGCTCACCGCAGCATAAAGGCAGCATACGGCATAGATCATAAGGCATAGAGAGTTAGTTACGTTTTCCACCCCGTTACAAGCTGCCGTCGCACATACGCGCTTCTACAATTCACACACCTATACGCAAATACATGGAATACATTTATTGAAACCGAATCTCGTCTTTTCCTTTGATATTTAACCCACTCGTCGCTGGCAACTCGCTCCTCGATCCGCCTCCTACAAACATTGGTCCTTCGAGCCGATCTTCGCCTTCCCCATAAGGGGAGAAGCTCACCAGCCAGCATCGGCGGATCGCTCCAAGTGCAAGATAAGTACAACCCTTCTCGATTTTCAGCCCAACACCAGCGCAGTGATTTTCGTGCGAGTTTTCCATCCCAGTCCGAGTCTCTTGCATATGTATATGCATTTCTCGCCCTAGGCCCAAATTAAACCATACTTCGTTCTGCAACGGTTGTGGGCCTTTTATTTCTCCAAAGGTTTAATTTGATCCGAGCCAGCTCCCCTGCGTTCTCCGATCCAGTGCCTGGCTAATAATATATAGCTGTCTGTAAATAATATTCCTACTGCCCCAGCTACCAGCTGAGCTTGCTGACAAATGCACATGCGCCCAAATCTATGAAATACTCATATTCTGCAACGCAAACCAGATTCGGTAAATTTTAGCACTTAAATCCATACGTCTTTTAATCCTCCAAGCAACAGTTAGCGGTTTGTCTACACACGGGACTGTGTTCGCTTTTGCGATAACCGCTTGTTTGCACCTTTGTTGGTGCGGACAATATTTTTCGGGGCCGCGCTTGACTGTTGCGGAACGCCAAGTGACGCGCAAAAACACCAACGGTATTTTGTTTCAATTCGGATTACGTTTCCCAACCGTTTATATATAGTGGCACTAGGCTGCAGCGATACCATGATCAATAGTCGTTCTGTTGGTCGTGGATTTGCCTGCATCGTAACTATGTTATATTTATATTCCGGCGGTAGCGACTTCATTAATTTCATTTCCAATTTAAATTCCACCAAAACCATATATCCACGGCTGTAGTTTGACCGCTGTACGTCGACATTCCGGCTCACCTGAACGACCGCACGTCGGTCTTCAATCTGCCGGGAGCTGGACCACCGTTGAGAATTGGGCGCAAGCGTTTCCTGTCCGGTGAGTTCGACCACCTGATCCTTCCAATCACCCGGTTGGTGATCGCTGCGGCCCTGTGTGGTCTTCGTGGACTACCACAATGGCCCCACCCTATGTTGGGCTCTGGCGTTTGCCACTTTGCTGCGACGCTGGAGGCTGTGGACGGGAGTCCTTCGACCAGTTCCTGCCAGAACCGCCGTTGGAGCTCTGAGAGTAGTTGCCACCTCTTCGTAAAGGTGGTACCGCTGCTCAGTGCGTCTGATGCTCGAACCCTTGCGGCAGCCTTTTTAAGATAATAAAACAACCCTATTTCTTTGTACCGCTTAATCCACGCCTTATGCTTGAACTACGAGAGTCTTTTTCAGCTACAACATCCAGAGATCAAACAAATGTCTGTGAACCCCGGCGCAGCGAGCATACCCCATTACAGCGTCGTCACAATATAAAAATATTCAAAAAGCACATATTCACGCAAACCTGTATTTTTATGTCTCTATTCAAAACAGCACACATAAAATTTACAAAATTCTAAATTTAATTCTACATTTACACACTCAATAGCACGCAGATGGGTCCACGAATTCTCAGAATCACTGTCAGGCCATTGTGCAATCGTGCCCTATGCAGTTGCTCCCAGCAGGAAAACCGGCCCGGCATGCACAGTCTTTAGGATCCCGAGGCCGCAAGATCAGCAGCAGTCAGTTTATGAATTGTTGGGCATGGACAATGAGACCATCGACAGATCTGTGAGTGTGAATTGGGCAACTTATTGCATAACTTTTCATTGGTGAATTATATAATTTATTCCGACAAGCAGCAATGGTTGGCGGGAAAGTTCGCATCTGCTACCACGTTCTGCTTCCCTCGGCGATGAGTGAATATCGAATTGATACTGCTGCAGCTCTAAAGCCCAACGTGCTATCCGTCCAGTGGGGTTGTCGATCGAGTTGATCCATTTGAGGGCGAGATGGTCGTGATCACGTCAAATCGGTATCCTTCAAGTAACAGCGCCGCTTGCGGATTGCCCACACTATTGCCAAACGTTCCTTCTCAGTAACGGAGTAGTTCTCCTCGGCTTTGGACAAGCGTCGACTCGCGTAGGCTATTACTCGTTCCTCGTCCCTTATCTATTGTGTAAGAACGGCTCTAATCCTTGTTCGCTAGCGTCGGTTTGCAATGAGAATTTTTCAGAAAAAATCAGGGCAGGCGAGGACCGGCCAATCAGTTAACCTGATCTTCAACTCCTTCAACTTTCCGCTGACGAACAACGTTTCTCCGCTGGCGGAATATTTATCTCCGCTAGCAGAAAACTTATCTCCGCAGGCGAACAACTTTTCTCCGCTGGCTGCCAATTTATCTCTGCTGGCAGGAAATTTATATCCACTGGCGGACAACTTGTCTCCGCTGGCAGACAATTTATCTCCGCTGGTGGGAAATTTATATCCGCTAGGGGACAACTTATTTCCGCTGACGAACAACGTTTCTCCGCTGGCGGAAAACTTAACTCCGCTGGCGAAAATCTTTGTCCACTGGCGGACAACTTATTTCCGCTGACGAACAACGTTTCTCCGCTGGCAGAAAACTTATCCACCGCTGGCGAACAACTTATTAATGCTGGCCTTGGTGCATCTAACACAGCTGTGAATGATGCTTCTAGCCATTGTCTTGTCATTGATAATCCAATATTGCTGTCTTGCGATTGCCCTTAATGCTTGAGCACCACAATGCATGTTCTCCTCATGTAGTTCCCGCAAGATCATTTTGACGGTGGGTCATTGTAAGGCAGCAGAACTGGGTGTTTTGCGTTGTATGGAAGTAGAGCTTCTTCAAGTCTACCACCAACTCGGATGAGCTCATCGTCTCCCTAGGAAGGGAGATAACGATATGATCGAGCTCTTTCTATCCACAGTCTTATAGCGTTGAAACTGTTTTAACTCTGCTGTAAACTCGACTTGTTGTATGGTTCGCAGGATTATAGCACGGGCACGAGTCAGTTCTTCGGCGCAAAGCGTCGTGGTGTGCCTTTCTGTTGGTTTTGTAGCAGAAGCGTAACATATATGCCACAATGCGTTGCAGTTTTGGAACGAGTTGCTATGTCTGCATGTGTATAATTCGTCCCCAAGTGCGCTAGGTTTTGATTGGCAAGCTTACATGTTTAGCTTTTCTCTCAAGATTGCTGGGTTGTATGTTGGGTGCTGTCCATTTTTCTCGAGATCCGTGCAGGAATAATGGTCCATATAACCACAGATTGTGATCTGCCAGTCTGCTTGCTGCGATTCCTTCGACAGGACATCGGCCGCGTTGTTGGCCGATGACACGTGACGCCATTGTGACTGGTTTGTTAATGCCTGGATTTTGGCTATTCGATTTTGCCACAAAGGTATGGTATGTTGATGACGATGCGTTTATCCAGGATAGCACAACGGTGGAATCACTCCAAAAACATCCTGAAACCGTGTTAATGTCCATGGAGATCCTGTCGGACTCGGTTTGTGAGCTCCTACCGAGGACTGCAGCACAAAGTTCTAACCGTGGTAGCGATTGTTTGGCTGTCGGCGCCACACGTGATTTCGAACAGAGCAATCTTACTGACACTTGGTTGTTTTGTATGTAGCGCGTACATATACTGCTGCGCCATATGCTCGTTCTGATGCATCTACAAACGTTATGGAGTTCTTGGGTAACTGGAATTTTACCATCGTAGATATGCCGGGAATTTGCATTTTGTTCAATGTTTGTAAGTCGTCCCAGTATTTCCATTCGGTTTGGTGTTGTAATGGTAATTCGTCATCCCAATCGGTTTGAGCTCCCAAAGTTTTTGCATGAAGATTTTGCCTTTACTACCACCGGTGCAAAGAGTCCTAGTGGGTCAAAAAGATTTGGGCCAGTTCGAACATACCACCCGTTTGGTGATGGTGTAGCCTGGCTTTTCTGTGTTCGTCCACACAATGTATCCTTCTTTCGGCATCCAGATGAGACCCAGAGTTTTCACGCTGTAGTGCTCTAGTGTCTCTCCTAGTTTTACATCGGTTACAATATCCTCTTTGGGATTCCTTGAGAAGAGCTCATTGTTGAGCACCACTTGCGCAATTTGAATCAGACGGTAGCAATATCTTATTTAACGTTCTTTGTCGAACAGGAATGTTCAGGTGAATAGTATTTTCTCCAGTTAGACGGCTCCGCGTAGAAATCGCTTTTTAAAGTTGTTGATCCTACTGGTAGTCTGTCTTTGATTGTATCCACCAAATGATCCATCCAGTTCAAATCATAAGGAATGGAGCAGCTGTTGTCCCATATGTGACTGTTTTCAGGCGATAGTACATCCGACGGACGGATTGTTTCTCCAGACTATCGAACAATGGATTGATCCTCCAAAATCGAAACCCAAAGATCCGGTTCTATGTCCGCTGTGAATACGTACTTATGAATTCGAAATCGTAGCAGAATGGACATGATCCGCCCTGAATAAACAATCCCCCTGCAGAAGTGTCGTTCAAAGATTTCCCGCTTGTTGATTTTGCAAAGGCATCGAATACTACCCGAAGCTTTGTGGTGGTGCTTCAGGTTTGAGTAACAATGATGTGGAAGGCAATCAGATGCCAATGGGAACTTTTTGAGGAACACATAACTCTTCAAAATTTTCTGTTGACTAACCGGGCCGCCGATTTTAACGCGTCATGTGAAATCTTTTTGTTTTATTTCCAAATGACTCCCAGGGCTGAAGGGTTTTCCGGGCTACAACGGATAAATTTGCAATAAAACGGCCGTCTAAAGCTGTCTGAAGATTTTCTTAAAAATGAGCTTCGCACCATCCTTCAATGGAGTGCGTGGTTTGTCTTCCGTCTGAGATTGTCCTGAGTCCAAAATCCGCCCATGAGGTCGTTTAAAAGATAGAGAAATGAAGTTTGAATTAGGCGATGGGCACTTTTCCTGCATGACCATCCCAGTTTGCATATTCTACACGCAACGGGCCTCCAGTCCTTAGCTGCTTAGAGACTGGTAGCAGCAAAGAAGAAATGCTCGGCCCCGATTAGCATGTCGATTTTTGCCTGGTTTGTGGGAAGTCAATCTGCCAGTGAGATCTTGCTTAATCAAAGACTGAATCGAAAGAAGAGCTGGTTGATCAGCTATTATCTGTGGTAGGACAGAGGCTTCAATTCGCAACCGTACATTGTGAAACCGGGATTTCAGGAGCATTTTTACTGCAATGCTCTGCTGGTCTTTGATTACTCCAATTCCTTCGATCCGTAATGGCACCATCTTTTATCCATGCAGGACAACATTGATGCCATTCGTTCAGAGATCAAGTTTATCTGTGATCCCGAATCTAGCAGTGCTCTGAAAAACAACCTGTCTGTTGTTGGCTTTTGGCTGCCACCTTTGGTGGCCAGTAGATTGGAATTCGGTTAGAGCGAGCACCATCCGAGGCCTCTTGATTCTGTGGCTGATGATGCTAACTTCCAAAGAGCATCGTGTTGTGATTTGTCCCATTTGATCCAGTTTCGACCTGGGCATGCGTTTGTTTTGTGATTTCTTCAAAAACAATTAACGCACATTTTGTGTTTTGTACCCAATTTAGTCGTTCTGATGGAAACACAAAGCAGGAATTCTTTTGCATCCGTAGAGCCAATTTATGGCTTTCTTACAGAATGTGCATAAGGGTGACCGCTCTCCCTGTGTTTGCTGATGCACATGTCGTGCCTTTTGGCATCTCTCCTGATGCTGGGTCCTAGCTTAGACAGTAAACGGACTGGTAAACTTTGCTCAAGAACTGAAAGCATCGTATCCAGCGCCTGAATGTCTTTTGACCTTCCAATGATTATGCCTACCAAAAACATCCACAAAGTTCTGATAATGGCAATCAATATCGGATTAATGTAGATATTTCGAACAAAAGCAAATAGTGAACACGGGATTCTTTGGTTGTTATTTTACAACCTTTTTAATGACTTGGGATCGTCATTAAATTTTGGTGATTGAGGAATGGAGAGTGAGGAATTTCCAAAACATCTGTTTGGTGCAGCACCCAGTCAATTAGCTATTTCCCAAAGCGGCTTCTAATTTTTCTTCCTTTAGATCGATATGTCGAAGGATAACCTGCCTCTCCGGTACGGTGGTTTTAAGATATTACAACTTTATCAGCCAATACGGCATCCACAAGCATGAAAAGAAGAACATAAATGTACGGCCATTTTAGAAAAATACCGAAGAAACTTTGGGATGCTGATGCGTGGATTGACGTTATTCGTTTTAAATGGCGGATGAGTTTTGCCAAGACGTGAAAAAGTAAATCGTCCATTCCATTTCATATCCAATCTTCAACTGGGTCCCTATTCACAATGTGCGACATCGACTTCCCAATTCTTGAGTCCAACTAAAAAGGTGGCTGTCTGGACTCGGGCTATCAACCCAAGGCTCAGAAACCGAAACGGACGCACGTATTAGCGCAATTCAAACATACGAACGCAGTTTGCTGTAATCCTTCGAGGACTGCTGGAAACAGATCAAGTTCTTTGGGAAGCACTGGAAAATGGCTCATGCCAGTCTTTAGGAACGATTTGACCATCCCCACAAGACATCTCGTCTGGAACAGTTTATCAATGCATTCAGTAAAAACCGTATTGCGAATGTTGTACGTAAGTCTTCACGATGAAATTTACGCGCAGATCCGTTTTGTCTGCATCGAGAAGTTTGGAAAAACCATTGAAGCGATTCCACGATTTTCATCGACTAATATTTTGAGTTCTCTAAGAGGCCGTTTGTCCCCGTTCTTTTAATCTTTTTTTAAAGTTCGAATGCAGTTCGATTTTAACAGCACCAATGTTGCTGCACATCCATTGCCATTGTAGCGGCAGTCTTCTTAGGTTTCCCATGTGTCTTCCATTCTATCTTTGTACTTATTACTTTTGACCCGTTGGGAGTGTTTTATTTGTTTGCAGCTGGATACGCTCCGAATCGCAAATGTTGTCGGTCAGAAAGGTAATAGTACAGGTGATTTGTTGGATGGAACATATTTGTGCTGTTTCCAATGTATGGAACGCACGAAACTGTCTGCAAAATTGATTGCCTTGGTGGTAATCGAATTCTAAATGTTTTTCTGTTGGCTGATAACCTAATATGTCAGATTTGCCAAAGTGATACTTATAATATTTTACCGTCGCTACCGTAAGTGTATACCCCTGATGCCAAATTTTTTATTGAAGATGTCCTGCCAACTGCTTCAATCTGATTTCAGATCGAACCTTTCACCGTAGCTTGTCTGACAGTTTGAAGGATGACCAAAGGTCGGGTATATCACCAAAATGTTAATGTGTGATATTGGATTATTTTTTGAAGTTGGGTTGCATACGGTACATAAACCGTCTACAGTTTGGTCGTCGCAACTAGAAATTGAACCAGTTGGACTGCGGAACTGGTATCCTAGTGCGAATCTTGGTCTGAAGACACGGCGACAGCCTCTGATGATTGCGACTGAAGATGAGTTATACAGGCAGTTATGTGCACAAACTCGGATACTGACTTTATTGATAAAATTGATTCTCATTTATAGGTAACAAAAGGTACAAAAAGTGCTGAGTCTGTAAAATATATGTTTTGTGTATTATGGATAATTTTATGTCTGGGGGCAATTGCGACATTTTGATGGTCAGCCCATGCACCACTATCTTCGCCCTCTGCCCGGAGAGAGTCCATTGTCAGCAGAACTCACCTGCAGTTAAGTGTGTTGTCGCACTATTATATTAACATGTTAAATATAAACTTTGTCAAATTTTCGGTGTTACTGTGTTATGCCGACGGGTATTATAGACTATTTCTTACATATTTCTGTAACTGAACAAGCCCGTTTGCAGCATCCCATACATATGTATGCCCCTTATGTAAAATTAAAAAAATCTGCGAAGGCTTCTAAGAATAGAAATTAATAAAGACCAAACACTTCATTTTGAAAAAACCGAGCAGTCAGACTTTATTCAGATTCAAACTGCAATCTTTTGGCAAAGACTGAACTATAAACCCATACAAGAACACCCATGGGTTCATCTGGAAGAACAAGGACAAACTGGTAACTGGCGCAACCGGATTAAAACCGAGGATGTCGCAGGATGATTTCCTACTGCAAATTTATTTGAATAGTTTTTATGAAAAAACCGAAAACTTGGGTGGCTGCAAATTATTTTATTTTACGACGAAAAAAGGAGTGCGTGCGTTCGTTTTAATAGATTTTCTCGACTTCCCCGATGTATTCAAAACAATTTTTCTTAGCCTATCTTACCTACGGTGGCAAAGCCAGGGCGAATTCGCCAAGAGCGAGAGCGAGCTTTATTCCGCTCCGCTTTGCCCCTAGCCTAATCCTACACGAGACTTCATAAGATTCGAACCATTATAATACAGATTATGCGCCAAACGGCGCTAGATTTAGAAGCTGTGTTAGTTACAAAACAGGAAAACGGCAGGAGTGTTAGATCCATCACCTATGAGATGTTGAGTGCACTAAACACAAACACAAAGACAGAACTGGTACATTTTTACGGTACATTTATGGAGATTCATCAGAATTGCACCAATACCGAAAAAAAATGGATCTTACTAACATCAAAAACTTTCGGCCCATATCCCCTGATTTCGGTCCTAGCCAAGACAGTAAACGGCATGGTAAAAAGCCAAGATTGAGAAAAGCACATACAAGAAAACCAGATAATACCTTACAGTTTTATGCCTACCAAACAAACCAGAGTCTGCGGTGATTATTGCATTAATGATGTCATTAATGTAGCAGCGTCGAACAAAAAGAACAAAGACACGTTATTCTTTGTGGCTGTTGATTGTAAGCCAACCTGAATTGTGTCAATTGTGTCAATCTGAAAATTTTAAAAAGACTAATGGAGAAGAGGGAATTTCCAAAACATACTGTTCGGGCAGCACCCAGCCGAATAGCTGCTTGCCAAGTAGCACCTAATTCTTGGCCCTCAGCCGCCTTTTGTGGTAGGATAACCCTATCACCAGTACGGCAGACCCATTACAACCTATATCAGCCAATACGGCGGCCCACCAAGCTTAGATTAAAGAACTCCGCCGTGTACGGCCACCCTGGTGAAAAAATACCGAAGATACGGGCACATGAAAAGTATGTAGATCGACGCTCGTTCATTCTAAATGGCGGATGAGTTGAATAAAGACGTGTTCGGAAAAGTAAATCGTCCATCCTATTTCCAATCTCACAATCTCAGAAGTGGGCCCACTCACAATGCGACATCGAATTAAACCAATTCTCGGTAGTGCAACTAAAAGGTGGCTGTCTGACTCGGCTATCAACCCAGGCCTGAAAACCGAACTGGTCGCACGTGTTAGCGCAATTCAACCAACGCAACGCGGCGACCCACCAGAAGGTTCGATCGGCCAAGCGGAGCAGCAGCAGTTGGCAGCTGAAGCACCAACTTTGGCGCCGCCAGTCGTGGAAGAGGCAGCACCGACGATTCAAGACATGCAGGAGGGATTTCTACTATGCACGGAACAGCCAAGCGCAGTAGACGCCGAGAACGACGCCCTGATGAAATTACGCGCAGAGATAGATGCAGGCAGAGTCTTGCTGAAAAAAATTCATGACGAAACAAACAAGATCGTGCATGTCGGCCAAGCCAATGACGTCATCAACGAGGGCAACGAAGCTACCGGATATCGATAGCAGTAGCAGCGCTAACAGCACCACAGTTAACAGTGGCTGCGCTAACAGTTAACTAATGTTAACAGCACCATCGACCACAGTGATGGAAAAGGCTACGATTCAGACAGTGTTGCAAAACGTCAGGACACAAATGTAAACAACATATGGGGATCTTCGGCAACATCGCTCACATTGGCAAAGGAAGTGACTATGGAATTCGATGGGACACAGTGCGCCAAAACTGGGTCATACAGCTGGAGAATATTGCTACAATCTACAAGCTGGACAAATATCACTAAACGAATGCTGCTGATTGCTAAGCTCAAAGGAAACGCTCAGAGTTGGCTCCATGCAGATCCCGCACGTATCTTGGAATCAGCTCATTACTTGTGCGAGCAATTGATCGTGGCATTTGGGGCAACCTTGTCCAAAGGAGAACAAAGAGACAGATTCCAAAATCGTCAATGGCGTTCAGAAGAAAATTTTTGCCACATATTTTTGAAGAAAAAATGATGCTGGCTAGAAACATCAACATAGACACAGAGGAGTTGAAGGAAAAGATAATCGATGAATTCCGGCTTCCGGGCTTGCGAGATCAGGCTCGCATTCAGTGCTTCTCGGATCGAAGCAAATTCTACGTGCATTCTCGAAATCCGCCTTCCGCAGCGGAAGCAGTATGCCACCAGTCTCGGAAGATGCTGCAGCTAACAGGGCTTACGCAGCCCAACTGCAACTCACGTGGTCACTTCGCCAAGGGATGCTTCAAGCCAAAAGGGAGCCTGGATCCTGCTACGCATGTGGGGCATTTGGCCACCTAGTCGGACAATGCCCGGAGAGAAAAAGCGTAACCAACAACAATTATGTAGATACTGTAAAGATTTTCTTATGCAATAAGATTGTAACACCATTAATTGCAGCATGCCTCATAGACTCTGGGAGTCCAATATCGCTCGTTAAGAAAAGTTTGAATTTCTACAAACCATCCTGGAGCCAGTTTCGAATCATATTTTTGGGCTGAATCGAAGCCAATTGAAAACATTTGGAAAAAATGTTATGTTATGTTTTGAAAGGAGGAATAAAATGTTTTTCATTTGAACGTGGCATCGAACGAATCTATGAGTCATGGTGTGGTTCTTGGCAGAAATTTATGAATGCATGCGCGCTAAGCTTGGACCTAAACACTTTGAAAATGGTTACGTTAGACGCTGTAAATGAAAAAGCTAATAACCAATTAAGTAATAATTCAGCAATACCGATAGAAAGCGATAGGCAAACGCATGAGTTATAGGAAAAACAGAAAAGTTTTAATGATAACGCTAATAAAAATAGTTAGAGATGAGGTGATTAAAGAAGCCGTTGATAAAATTGTTAGTGATACCATAAGTAAAGAGAGATTGATGAAATTGTTAGTGATACCGTTAGTAAAGAGATTGATAAGACTGTTAGTGACACAATTAGTAAAAGATTGATGAAATTGTTAGTTATACCGTTAGTAACGATGATAATAAAATTGTTAATTGAAGACGTTAACAGGATAGTGAAATTGTTGCAAAGTAGTTAGTAAAGCAGGTACTGAAATTTGATCAGTCATACCAGACCAATCAGTTATATAAATTGAAACAGGTACTTCGATAAATGACGATGCGGTCGCTACTGATGAAATCGTTAGTAAAAGCTGAGGACACATACAATGAAATCATTGCTCCAGACATTTTTAATATCACCATTTGAAGATGAAAAGTCGATTACATCTGCGGAGAAAATATAACTCATGAGCTAAAATGTCAACTAAGGCAAACCATCGAAGACTATTATGTAAACACTGTAAGGCCAAAGGAACCTTTAGTTAAATGCGAGATAAA